>JBDJHY010653354.1:0-16089 GCA_039654485.1 Withania somnifera | reverse complement strand
GCGGTCTGCCATCTAAGCAGTATGCTCGATCAACTCTCTGGCCTATATTGTGATTTGGTGCTGATACTGCGGTCCACCGTTTACGATAGCGGTCATTTCTTATCCGCCATGCAATACTTCATTTCTTTCGATTCCACATTTAATCTTTCGTTTGATTGGTTTTTCTAAAATATATAAATTTACCTTAAATATTAACCAAACTGATGTCAGAATTGGGTACAACGATGACGAAAACACGTAAATTAGCTATGCAATTGGATGTAATGAGTGGTGTTTTGACCACTCATCAGAGATGTTGGTTCAAAATTCTTGAATTTTAGTGTAAGTGTTGACTTGGTCAAAATTTATCCAAAACAACCTCAAATTTCCATTTTCAGAATAACATTTTGGGTGTGCGTGCATGGTTTATTTGCATAAATCACACTCAAAATGCATTTTGAGTGGTGATTTAGAGCTTATTCTTTCTCCTAAAACTATTGTCAAAACCTACAACTGGTGTAGGTGAATTCTTTCTATGTGATTATGATAGGCTCTCACACGATTGCACTTCCGTGCAAATTATGCTTTGCAAATGCAAGGCTGGCTCACACTATCGCGATGAGCAATGTTCTGCAATCCTGCATGTATCGCGTAAGTGATGCACGCTATCGTGATGATGCTTTTCCAGTACTCTATATGATCGCGAAGTAAACTTATGCAATTGTGATGATTAAATTATCTATTAGTTTTATAAAAACCACTGCACGACCACAATATTTTGTTTTCACAAAAACATCATAATTTCTTCAGTTCCAGTGTGAAAAACCTCTCCCAAATATCATTTTGAGGTTAGTGAAAATGCCCACATTGTTGTTCTTGGATCTCTTTGCATTTTGGGTAAGTTTTCCTTTGTTTTAATTCTTAAGTTTCTTGATTTTCTCCATTAATGAACCCCAATTGATGAGATTGATAAAATCAGATGATAATCCATATATTTCTATGTAATTCCATATTCCCTTGTTATATTCTATGTCTAGTATCGTTAATATATAAAAAATTCCAACATTTAATTCCTCAAAATTGTATCTTTAACCCCATTAAGGTCTAATCTATAGGGGATGTTTTGAAGCCCTTCCCGCACTTGAATTGTGCTCTATTTTGCAGCACGAGTTCCTAATGACATTAGGAACCCCATGGTAAAGTTTATTTTTAGTTTCGGTGGAGAGCCCTGTAAGCTTATTTTAGTCCCAATTTTATAGTTTGGAATTTAGCATAAATTATACCATTAGACTCGTGTTGCCATATAGAATACTTTGAGGCAAGTTTTAGATTATTCGAAGATCATTTTTCATCACTTAGAGTAAGATTCATAAATTTGCAGCGCTTTATCATCGGACAATAGGTAGGCTCCGTGGGGCTATCTCTGGGCTTATAACTTTAATAATTGTACTAAGAAACATCGGTGGGTTGGGTAACTAGGTTGATATAGTTATCTTGTACAGTTCCTTTGTCACTTCTATGTTGATATTTATATTTCATCATCCGATTGATGCAATGCCTGTGACTTAGAAGTTTGCTAGGTATCTATGCAGGGCATAGGAAATTGCTATAACACGATTATATGTTGATATATACCTATTGATATGTTTTGCCTTCATGACATAAGATGTTGGGCCTATGTCTTCGATGAGAGTGCATTAGGGCTGGGTCAGTATCATCACTTGATTATTGAGGCGTAGAGGCTAGATTTTAATTTAAGTAATAATGAAGAATACCAATATAAGTTGATAAATTTGAATATTTAATACTAATACAAGAAAATGGATTTTTAATTGTTTTAGACTCGGCGCTGTATCGACATCTCGATAATACTATTTTCACTTATTTAAGTTTAGGCTTTACATCCTGGCACTGGAGAAATAACATTTGATTATTAAATATTGGGACTTGAGACCGACTCCATCAGTAGTGAGTGCGGCTGCTGGGACTTGAGTCCATCGTTGTACGACAATGAGTACAACTTTTTAAGATTTATTGTATTACTGGTTATAGAAACTTGATGATACCCTACTTACCAGCCTGACTAAGGCATCCATAACTGGGGCACTCCCTGGCCTAAAAATTAAGCCCTCTGTATGCATACAATAATTACTAATACCATCGCCAATTTCCTAGCTCACCACACTCCAAACAACCTATTCCTGCTCTGACTGAGACTACAACTAAGTTACGCTGGCTACTATGGCCCTATGAACCTGAAGATGCACCCCTGACGAGATGACTACTCTTAGTGCCTGGGCCTCTATCATCTAACTGAGAAAAGATCCATACAGACTGACTGGACTAGCCCAACTAAATCTGTTTTTACTACCAAAATCTCTATCTATCATACTATTCACTCATAATTTCAAAACTATTGGAACTATTTTGAGAACTAAAAGTAGGAGATGGATGGGTTAGATAAATTTTTTTGCTACTTTTCCTAGGCTTCTATAATAATAGACTCTGCAAAGCAGGCAATATGTGGCCTCATGTCTGAACCCGCCATACATCAAGAAACCCTCAGGTATTCGTCCCTTAGATCCTGAGGTATATCACAATAT
Organism: Withania somnifera; assembly: GCA_039654485.1. Taxonomy (NCBI): domain Eukaryota; kingdom Viridiplantae; phylum Streptophyta; class Magnoliopsida; order Solanales; family Solanaceae; genus Withania; species Withania somnifera. The sequence goes on along the minus strand of JBDJHY010653354.1, from coordinate 13,507 downwards.
GTCCTCATCGCTTAGCAAACTTCCAGATCAGTAGCCCCATCGGTATCACGATAAGCATCCTTAAGGGACACTATTGTCTACATAACTACCTAAGGGTATGTCTTGCTACTACCAATTGCCCTGTCATCATACAAAGAGGTCAACTAATTCTCTGAAGAAATATGATATGCTTCCATTTCTCTTAGAATATGCTATAGGGATGTTTCTAGTCATCCTTTCCAATGATACTGCATAGTCCCACATGGTCAACGACCCCTACTAAGACCAACCAAACTCATTCTCAATCATTGTTACTCTTAAAACACCAATTGTACTTTTGAAGGGACTCTGTAACTCTGTGAAACTGACATGGTAGTAAACTCCACTGGAGTTAAGTGACTTCCAACTCTATATCTTATGATGTAATCTTCTACTGCTCCATTCTGACTCTGAAACTATGAGAACACACGTAAATCTCACCGATGCCCATTGAGACTTAATGACCATGCATTCATGTAAAGAGTCAAGAAGTGAAGGTTTTTCCTAAAGAGTTCCCTATGGCCTCCAAAATATAGGGTATGTACCGATATGCAAGATTCTACCTAACACTTTCTCCTATACCTAGAGACATCGATGGACTTAAAGCTATGATACCACTCTGTCATGACTCGAAAAACAAGTTACGATAGCTTCTACACCTTGCATTAGACAAGAACTAACTATGGCTCAATGCAAGTAGTGGTGGTTCAGTACCTAATACTCAAACAAGAAGGAGAAGGAGATGATGAAATGAAATAGAAGTAGAACATGAAAATACACGACTGAACATGACTTCCCAGAACTTGATATCGTGGCTGTAGAGCATCTCTATGTAGAAAAGGTACAAGTACAACCCACCATAGGGCAAAAACTACAATATAGCTATTCGTACTCCTAGTATAACAACAAATAGATATAGAAGGAAGACCGAACAACGTGAATGCCAACTGCTCACCGTATCTCCTGAACAACATGAAGATAGGACGCACGATAGCCTCTATCCTAATGATTCATACTAAGACCTCCATCAGGAAAAGATGCAGAAGTGTAGAATTAGTACCAAAAAAAGCGGGTACCCAGTGGGCAGCATAGGCAGACCAGGAAAAAGTAAGAATAAGAAAGGTAATGGGTGACTAAAAGTAGCTAGGGCATTAACACATAATGCACAATGGGAAGAGCAATTATAGTAATAGCTAGTAAGTTCAGTGAAGGGTTAGTCATCAGTTTATGCAGTATCAACTAATAAGTATGAAGGAAAGCCAAAAAAAATGTAAAACGTATAGGCTCTGGTCACAAGCAAATCATGACAAGAGCAAAATATACCTGGACTCCAACATAACCTACACAAGGAAGGACCAATAAGAGAATAAAGAAACCACCAACAAACTAAGCTAATAGAAAATACACCAGGTGTACAAATAACACCAACGAGAGTCAGAAAGGAACAACAAAGTCTACTAGAAAACAAACCCGACATCCTACCAGTATGTACAACCAGGAAACCAAATAACGCAATAAGTACTCCCCGCGTAAGTACCCAAGGATACAAATCAACACGTAAAGATGAAATGCAAAGGGGTGTTGGAAATGTAAATAAGTGTAGGCATGCTCCCTCTTTGGGGTATTCCCGAACAAAGAGGACCCATAGAGGACTCGAATAATATACCATTACTCCCTGTATACCCCTCCCATAGGATACACATCATGCCTTAAGCATAGCTATCAGGGTTGGCAGGGCCCATGGAGGGACAAGAACGTATATGCAAAACCTCACAATGAACCTACCAGTGCTATAGTCAATAGGGAAAATGTGCTAAAACTTGGGCTCATCCCGTATATCATATCTCAGTGGAGATTGAATTCGAACTGTATAGGCAAAAATCCATATCTCGGTGAAATCCAATTGTCACCATGCAGGAAATATTCAAAAATCATGGTGACAGTGAAAAGATAGCCTCAAATGATGTGAGAAAATAGCTCCATACCGCTGATAAGCACAATCATGGAAAGTATATATATATATATAATAAGTTTTGAATTATTATTCTATCAAAAATAAGTAATCTATTAGAACGTTTAATACATGCTCTCTACATAAAACAAATCAATAGGCTAAACTGGTCTAAGGCTGCTAACTAGAATCCATAGGATCGAAGCCAAGCCCTAGTCACGAGGTACATCCTAGCCTAGCCCAACTACGGTCCTTAGCCATAAGAGACCACACCAGAGGTGCCAAAACTACTCAAAGGGTGCCCATTAAGGGCCAAGTACACACCTATATAAGAAAAAACATAGACCTATCATAGCTCACTCAAATGCAACTCACTCCCCGACTTACATCTATCTAGGGAAAAATATCATCACACAGGGATGCTAACTCCCCAACAAAGCTATATTCGGCTAGGTACAATGTCAACATGTAAGACAACTAACTATCCAACATAGTCATACCTTGATGGTTACAAGGACATGACATAAGGCATCTAACTGTCTAGAATAACCATACCTGGTTATCTATGGCCCAAAGGGCCATACACTCCTTAATCATACACATCATCTCAAGTAAAATAAAGAATAATTAGCCTACCTAGATCAACTCTAAAGCCACCAACCTAAATCAAGGATTAGCTACTAAGCTCTAATCACTGGTATAATCCCCTCCGAACCAGTCTACCTTCTAGAGCAAGCATATAAGCAATACTCACTAAAGGTTATTATCTTCCCAGCCACACTGTCTTCCAGAGTAAATGTATAGTACACGAGTAGGGCAACAAAGTCCAAGGTAAGTAACCAAGCTATCTGCCAGCTAAGTAGGCTATACGATGGAATAATATACATATCAGGGCCGACTAATAGACCCATCTTCAAGTTCGCGCTTTAGCATACATATACTACACTAATACTTAATTTAAAGAAAGTCAACCGTACCCTACCTGGAATCTAGCAATATCCTTGCGAAGATTCCCTAAAGAATTATGTATAAAGCTTAATTTCCATGAGTCTATCAAGAACAAAATCACATGCCAAGATGAGTAAAACAATACCCATATTTCAATATAAATAGCGAGGTTGAAATCCCAACTATAAATGGGTTGGTAATCCTAATATCTCTGAAAAAGGAAATATTTATACCAATATGTAGAGAACAACTCATATGCCATATGGTACAAAAGTAGGCCCACACTAGATAGGAATTGAAAGATATAAGCCATAAAAACTTTATATACTATAGAATACTTTATAATGAAAGAAAAAACATGAAATTACCTGGTAGAAATAAGCGTAGAACCACTATATCGAGTTTCTACAAATTAAATCTTCAATACCAGCCTTTAATGTGCAAGAACAAATTTCTAAAAGTGGAAGAACCAGGTAGAAAATTGAAGAAATTGCCCAAAAAACTTGATATTAGCCTTTTACAAGGACACTACCTACTAACCGATAAATCAAACATTTGGATGATTTATCAACCATCGATAAATTAGTCACAGTCAATAGATTTATCTATCACTTGGCTAATAAATCGGTCACCACAGCCCTTCCTTGACTGGTTTGGATAATTTCAAATAGCATAGGGAATGGAAACGGAATCAAATTCTAACACTTCATATATGAAATATTTATATAACCGATATTCCAGACTGAATGAAATAGATAAAAAGACGATCCAGGACTGTATAAATTGATTAAGGTTTAAAGAATCTATAATTATCAAGGAATTAAGCTATAGAATGTCAGAGATCCAACCTACCGATCCTAGCAAGTCATAAATAACTTGGGGAAGTTATAAAAAAGTTCTAAATTCATAGAAATTTCAGGTATCATGGAAATAGCCCCAGGAGACATTACATTTCATTACCATTATATTGTGGTGGTGGTGGTGGAAAACTTTAAATTGGGCTAATTTCCAAAAATAGCTTGATCCATTTCACCTTATCGAGTCTGATCAAACCACCATAGAATAACCAGTCAGTTCCATGAGCTCCAACACCGAGATATCTTACCAATAATGATCCTCAGAAAACCAGTAAGAGAAAACATCACCCATCTTTTCAATATGTCCACCACATCCAGCTAGCAAACCCCAATCTCAAACCAGTGACCCCAACCCTTTACTTTTCAATCTCCCACCAACAAACCACACCGAAAAACCAAAACCACTAAATTCACATCCTTCATCTAGATAGCAATCGGATCCCAACCCTCTTTTCACTTGTAACAATCTTCAAATAGTAGTCGACAAGACCCATCACTATATCACCCCCGAAACTCCACCAAAAACCAACCAAACCCCCACCAAAAAATTCAAACTCCACCATCCACCTCTCATGTCCAATAACAAAAAACCAACAACAACACTACCAACATACTGTAAGACAAAACCACATTTGACCAACCTTCGAACTAGGCAATACACCACGTAGGCAACACCACTATATTTTTATTATTTTATTTTGATCTAAAATGTTTCTATTCTTATGTTCTTAGTTGGGGTTAACTGAGTTATATATTTGATTGGTTCTTATTTCTAAAATATTTTAGTATTTTATTTTGTGGTTATGTTTCATTGACTTTCTTATTTTAATGATTATTATTTTTTATTTTGCATTGTCAAGCTTGATTTCGTTTTATGTTGATAATAGTTCTTGTTTTATTTTGTTTATTTTTTTGAATCATAGACCATGTTATATATCCTTTTTTTATTTTATGTTGACATTTGCTCAAAAAATTACTTAAATAAATTATATAATACGTTGGTTATGGATACTTATGATTATCAAATTGTTTTATTTTATCATGTACTTTGTCTCATACTATTATCTCATTTCCCTCATTTAAACGTTTATTATTATACATTTAATACTTTGCCAATGAAAGACTTTCATTGTTGGATTTTTGATGCCTAGCCACATTAAAAGACGACTTTATTTGTTTAAGTTTTGTTTCATATAAATGAGGTAAAATTATAGTGATATCAAACCCCTATGATATCTTAATATGCCTTCCTTGTGTCTATACGAAGGGTTAGAGACTGGAGAAGGGTATATTTTTCAAGTTATATCTAATTTATATTTTTTCAAGTAATATCTTATTTAATATTTTCAAGTTACAATCAACTTATAATTTTCATAATTGTTGGTCGATATTGAGATTTTACGTTGATTTCTAAGGACTTCCATATATACAAGACTTATTTTATGTTAGTAATTTTTGTTAAATAGTTATTGTTATTAGTATGTTATCAAGTTGTTTTACATCCAAACTAAAATTCAAAGATTCTTTTGAGTTCATTATTTGTATTTATTTATTTTTATTAATTCTTTATGAATGTTTTACTTTAATTTTAATACATATCTTATCTTTGGTATACTTGTGATTTTTTTTATATTATATCCTTAATTAAAGAAATGAGTTCAAGAGGGACCCACCATTATGAATTTTAAAGGATGCCTAACCTTTTTCCTTTGACATAACTTTAAGCCTTACCTATAGTCTGATTTTTACACGAAAAATTATTCTCTTACAAAATGCCTTTTAAGACAGTTTCCTGATTCTTCTAAAATTAGGTGGCTAATCTCTCATCCTCTCTTTTATCTTTTTCTTTTACCAATTTTATTTTTTATTTAATTTTGAGTCCTAAAGTTGCACCCTGTTGTAAAAAGAAAGATGCCAACGTAACTGCGACTCTGTTGGGGATACGAAAAGGTTTTAACATTTAATGACCCTCAGAATCATTATTATAATTCATTCATATTTAGAGTGTTTTTGTAACTTTTCCTAGTCGTTTGTGACTTGCTGAGATTGGTAGGTCGGTTCTCTAGTATTTTTATAGCTTAAATTTCTTTAATTATTATTATTTTATGCCTTACTCAACTTATATGAGATTGGATATTATTTTTGTTGGTTCCTTTAATTCTTAAATGACATTTACATAATGATTTCATATATGTATTATTGAAATCAGACCCTTTTTCCATTTCAAGCCTCAATTGTTTAAATTTAGGATAGTTGGACACCAAAGGGCCCTGATTGCGTAGCCTTGGCCCAGATCGCCCGGAACAGTGTGCATCATAATTATGAGGAAGGGGGTTGCATTCGTGGTATTTAAGGTGGCCAGGAGTCACGATTGTGTGTCCTGTTCTGTGATCCCGTGACTGCTTTGCATTCCTATATAAATAATTTTTCTTCATTTTCTTTGTGAAGTTCCCTTATTTCTCCTGAAATTTTCTCAATACATAGTTTAAATTTATAATGACCTTCTCGGTCGTTTCCTTGAATGACATATTTTTCTATACTTAGAGTTGTTTGGTAGTTGGTTAGGTCGGTATGACATGCTGAGATCGGTAGCTCGGTGCCTTGGTACTTGTTTGCTTGCTATCTCAGTTTCCCCGTTGAGAAGTTTTAGTATTGAAACATTGGAACTTCAGAGTAAAATAGTAGTAAATGCGTCCAAAATAGAATTTTGAGAGTTCTGCTAGCTCCAGAAGCTAACTTTTTTTTAGGTAGATCCTATGCTCTTTCTTGGTCTTTATGTTTTGAGTTTGGGTTGCTTTTGAGGAAATTCAGTCTAGTCGAATCTCATTGTGGAGCATGGGTAGTCTTTTGATGATCAGATTGGGATTATGTAAATTTTGTTAGCTTTGGAATGTTAATGTTAGGCTAGTTGAGCCATTAATTTTCTTCCTGAGGTGCCCGGGCTCCTTTTAGTATCTTTGTGGAAGTCCTTAGTTAGGCTCCGTTTTGATCCTTTTGACTTTGGGGCCTTTTACTCATAAATGTCCTTGGATGGTTGTTTCTTTGATTCTATTAGGACCGTGGTGTGTTTTCCACCCAAAATGCACTTTTGTTTGTTGGAATTGGGCCCTAGATGCTTGTTTTAGATCCCTCAGACTTTTCCATTTTTGAAAAGGTTGCTAGTGTTCACAAACCACTGCAGCAACCCAGGGGTTGCCCTGGAGAGGTCGTGCCTGTACCCAGGTGTTGCCTAGGCGAGTTTCTCCCCAACACCTAGGCAGCTTCCCTAGTGGGGTTGGGCTTATGGCCAAAAAGGCGCCCCTATGGCCGCTTGTCCTCTATAAATAAGGCTTCACCCCTTTCAGATTTAGCTTTTACCACTTTTCTTTTAAGTTCTCCCTTCAGTTTGTGAGTTGAGTTCTGGGTGTTCTAAGTCTAGGTGAATTGCGAGGTTGATCGTGGGAGTTCATGGTGATTAGTTTTCCGGGTAATTCTCATTATTTATGATTTTCTTTAATTGTACAAAATGTTTTTATGTAATTACTCTAGGATGAGTTTTACCCTTTAATTCGTTGTAGCCTTAACCACATTTTTAGAGGGATACACTTTAGTATATTTAGTTTGTATTTGTAGGCTGCAGGGACCACTTCCCGATCCGGGTTTCTAACTACTATATGAGTCTTATTATTCATATTTTTGTTCTCGGGACTTGTATCTTTATAGTTTTAGGTGAGATCGACTGTTATTGATCTTTGTGTTTACTGTGTGCGTAGCTTAGGGATTTTCATCGGCGTCCAGGTAGGCTAGGTTTACCTTATGTATTTAGACTAGGTTATATTATTGTGCTTGTGATGTGGGTAGTAGTGTGGGCTAGATTATTTTGGTTGATCCACATTTCCCTATTGATATTCTTGTTAGATTCCGCTGGCCCATGAAAGGGCATAGAGGGTAAACGGTTGCATGCCCGAGTCTTGGCCCACAATGTGGAGGCCACTAACCCTAGCATGATGATCTCTTTGCTGGTGGCCATTGGACGATCCTAAACTTTGTTTACTTTGTGCTTTCACTGTTATTGTTTTATTGCTTCTAATATATTGACACTGTTACATATATTTACTGTTTGGTCTGGAGACTTCGCACTAATGTTTTGAGGGTGAGACCAAATTTTTGACTCTGACAGGGGGTGTGTTTCCAATGTTGTTATTGAAACTAATAAGGGGTGTGTGTCCGATGTTGTTATTGACACTGACAAGGGATTTGTGTTTGATGTTTATTACTAGCACTGATAGGGGGTGTATGCCCATGGATGATACTGTTCTAGTTTACCTTTCTGCGCCCCTATGTATTTCTTTAGGTTTGGTGCATGATCACAAGGCTTAAAGGGAAGTCGTGGTGGGTTTTACGGTGCTATTCGTACTTACCGGCAGGATGGAGTGCCAGGTAGGTTTTTCTGTATTTTTTGTAATTACTAGTGGTATGGGACACCGGTAGGTTTTTGTGTGTTTACTTTTATGCCGTATTTAGTTGCATCCCTCTATTTGATCCTTATTGGTGGTTCCTGCGTGTATGGTATAATGAATAGTGGTTTTGTCAGACCTAGAGCATAGGTATGTATTCTTACTTCATTTTTGGTTTTGTACATTGGTCTCAATAGACTGTTCCTACCATATTTAATTCTCATTGATCTATATTTGTACATTCGATATCTTACTCCTCTGCTTGTTATTAGTTTTACTTCTTTCTTTTCTATTTCTCTACTATTGTTGACCTATTTTACTTCCATGCTTTATTACTCGCATTTTATTTTAACCCAGTCATCCGATGATGTCTACTGGGTACCTTGTTTGGTACTCATGATGCACTTCTATTACTTTTTTTGTGGTGCAGATAAAAGCAGGGGTTATCAATGATGTCGCGATCATGCGAAGTAGACCCAGCTGATTTGCGGAGATTATGGTGAGCTATACTGTTCGAGCCGACCATGATTTCCTTGACTCTAGCTTGCTTTATTCTCTCCATAGTAGGCTCTGCATTATGTTATCTTTCACAAGAGATTTGTATTTTGCATCTTTAATTGATTCTGCATAGTAGCTCCAAATTCCTCTGACACTAGGTTTTAGGATATGGGTTTTGTATTGTTCCATATAGGCTTCATTTATTATGTATTGTTTATACTTTCCTTGCTATTTTGGTTGTTTTGAAAGCTCATAGCCCATTGTGCGTAGCTCCAGGATATAAGGTTAAGCTTGTCTACAGGATGGCGTATACGCCATCATGACCTAAGATTTTGGGTCATGACCCAAATTAGTACGCATTAAAGGTATAATTGAGGTTTTGTACATGGAATTATGTCCTTATGATTTTACGATCACTTCTACCGGGTAATTCTTTATTTCTCCTTTAGTTGTAAAGTTTTCTACATTACATAAAAAAATTGTTTCTTTATTTTCTAACTTTATTTTGTTCCTTATTTTATTCAAAATTAAGTATGAGATGTGCTCTACGTGATGATATAAATATTGGTTTTTTTGAGCTATTAGGGTTTACAAACCGATTTTTAGTTTGGATTTTGACCCCACTATTTATATAGAAATAAGGGTCTTGTTATACTCGTCTTGATGCGTGTCTTATTTTTTTTCTAGCTTCATGCAATTTTGAGCTTCATTCGTGATTCTTTGGATATTTTCTCGAATTTGAGGTTATCACCAAAATCTAGGTAGGTTACGATCTACTTTCTTTAATCTAGGTAGCAGTGTGATATATGTAAGGTAAAGTTTCAACTCAAGGATGAAATTATACTTATTCTTTCATCCTATGGCTTTCTTAGCTTGCTTGTGACTTAGTTACTTACGCCGGGGCTATGTTGCCCCACCTACATGTTTGGCATAGACTCTGGAACATAGTAAGGTTGGTGAAGGAGTATAACCTTTGGTCTATGTTTCACGCTAACTCTGGATCGTAGTTGAGTTTGGGGAGGGGATTACACTAGTGGTTAAAGCATAGAAGGTATCCCCTAGATTGTTGGATTGATTTGATGCCAATATGTCATGACCCGCAAAACAGATGGTGATGGCGTCTATGCCTCAAGTGAAGACAAGTTGGATCTTTTCCTATAGAGAGTAGAAGTGGGCCAGTACCAACAACCTAAAACAAAGGCAAAAGGAGAAGAAGAGGAGGACAACATAAAAGAGATGTGACATATAAATCAAAAAAGGAAATAACTCCAAAACATGGTCTAATGGTTGTACAACATCAATATACATAATACAAAATACAACCCTGAGTGGGGCAACCTTAGAGAACTGGCTATCTAAGACCCAACTAGGATAGATTCCACACTAATAGGAAAACCAACAAACAAGGATGCTAGCTGCTTACCAAATCTCTAGAAAGTACCAACTAGTACGCTCGATCATGTCCACTGGAAAAACTCATACTGGTACTTATGTTAGGAAATGATGTAGAAGTGTAGCATGAATACCAACTCTTAGAGCCAATCTAAGTAGGTTGCTTTATTTGTGTATCGTGAGCATGCATTGGTATTTTAATAGCTAACTTGTCTTTGGTAGAATAATAATCAGAAACTAGTTTTCCTATATCTATATTATATTTGTACTTTCCATAAATCCGCTCCTGAGAAGTATGGAGTTATTTTCTCTTATTACTGATCCTATTTTCTAATTGTAACTATGATTTCTAGATTGTTCCTATGAGGCGACAATTGTATTTTACTAAAACTTTGATCTTCCTACATGGATGGACATAATATTTACCACTGAGATATGATATATAGGCTAAGCCTGAGTTTTGGCATTTCTTCCATGATAACTATACCTTTAGTTGGTTATTTTACAAGGATTTTTGTAGGTGGAATTGAATCCCTCCACGAAGCCTCCGAATTAGGATGCTATGATTGAGGTATGTTGTGGGGCTAGGGGAGGGGTGTACAGGGGTAGGTTGGAAAAGTATACGGGAAATTCTTTCATGTGTCCTCTCCTAAAAGAGTAATCTATTGGGGAGGGTGAATCGCTATTATTTTTCAGCACCCCTTTGCATTGTATTCTTCATGTTTAGTTATACTCTTCGAGCTTATGGGGGAACCCCCATTTGGTTACCCATTTTCTGACATTCATTGATGTTCGATAGTCTTGTTTCTAGTGCTTATCTTGCTTTATTTGAGATTGTATTAGTTCATTACATGTTTGGTATTCTCTTTTATGGTTACTTGTTATGTTGGTCCTGTTGGAGCTCTAGGTACTTGTCACATTGGTTAGGTTTTTCTCGCAACTCAACTTTTATGGGTTGTATCTCAATATTTAACTTTCCTTCATACTTGTTAGCTGATGATGTGACTATTCCTCCTTTACTTTCTATTTGATAACACTTACCCTATTTATACTTATTTATACCCGGTCGGCCTATGATGCTTACTAGGTATCCATTGTTTTGGTACTCATACTATACTTTTGAATCTTTTGTGATGAAGTTCCTAGAACCAGTTAGTAGGGCAAGGGCGATTATGCTAGTTAGTTGAATACTATTTCAGGAGACACGGTAAGCAATCGGTGTTCATGCTGACCTATTTTCCATATATTGTTAGAGTATCTAGTTGGATTATATATAGATGCATCATAGATTTTTCCATTCGAGGGTTGTATTATTTGTAGTTTTATGTGTATAGATACTCCACAACCACAATACTAGGTTTTGGAAGTTATTTCATGTCAGGTGTCTTTGTTTTTTTTTTCTTCTTCTTCTCCTCTTTTTTTTTTGAGCACTTGGTACTAGACCACCGATCAATGCTTTATGCTAGGGTTAGGCTTTTCTATAGGAGGGATGCGAATGGAATCACAATTCAATTTTTAGGTCATGATGGACTATTGCTATAAGAGAGGGAGTTTGGTGGAGTCTTTCATTCGAGGTATCTACTAGTTTCCTTGTTATTCACCTTCGTGTTATTCTTCTGTAGATGGTCCGTATTCATTCAACACTTGAAGATGATGATGCACCCTCGCCTCTACAGAGGCTCCTGTTAGGGGATGGGGGTAGAGATAGAGCCAGCAGGTAAGGCAGAGCTAGATATGAGTGGAAATATCTTTCACCCAAAAATCTACCTCTACTAGATACACAACTACCTTATAATGATGCACTTAGAGACATGTGGAAATGTTTGATTACTATATTTTTTAGAGAAACCATAAATAAGAGTCAGACTTCAGATCAAGAAGTGGCACAGGGTGCCCCAACTCATCCTATTTAGCTGATACCAGTTGTAGCCACAGTTCTTCCTCTACATCCTATTTTAGAGGTACCTCTAGTCAGCCATTAGTTCAGCCTCTGCATATAATTTCCATTATGCCATATGAGGACCAGAAGATGCATAATTATATTATCCATAAAAGGCCTTTAGGATTCTATGGTTCCATATAGTTTCATTATGAGTTAAATGCAGAGTTTTAGGAGAGAATTCAAATTTTGGGTTTGAAAGACACTCATGGAGTTGATTTCATTGGGTATCAGTTAGAGGGTTGGGCTATGTCGTAGTCTTCTTTTTTATTATAATTGATGGAATTGGTGGACAATATATAGAGAGAGTAGACTGATAGTGTCAGTATCTATATTCCCTTGAGTGTTCGCGAGGAGTTTAGAGCTTGGTTTATTTACTTGAAGAAGAATCAATGAGGGTTTCTAAGTATGAGGCATGATTCATAAATATTTTGAGGTGTGGGATGCTATTATACCAACATAAGCTAAGACGGTCCATAACTTTAAAGATGGTTTGAGATTAGAGTTATAGGCAGATAATGAGTTATTTCTTACTCAAGGTGTTTGCACTGGTTGGTTATGATCGTAACATAGAGATACATCATCGATCATCCCAATAGTGCAGTGATAAGAGTTAGTGCCGCCACAGTGATTTTAATGGGTCTCGATCCTTGAAAGAATGTATGAAAGATGTAGACCTCAGCAGAAGCATCAGTATTAGGTACATATTAGTAGACCAATTCAAGCATTCTTACCATCATCCACCAGGGGTAAAAAAATCTACCCACCAGGGGCACATCTACTGGGGTTCAAGGCTATAGTGGCCGAGGTGGTTCATTTAGTGGTTTGTTCAGGGAAGAGGTTAGGGTTACATTGAGTATGGCAAGATGGGTCACTATGTCAAAGATTTTTGATTACATCAGGCCATTCAACTAGTAGTTCAAGCTGTGGAGCCTCTACAGATAGTATCACCCCTGGCTAGAGGAAGTCAGATAGAGACTCAAGGAAGCCATGATGGGGGATAGAGGGATAGAGGAGGATATTAGTTGGGTGCAGGGAAAAGGCTTTTGATGTAGTGGTTATTGGTATAATATTTGTTTTTCATTAGCATTATTTGACTCTAGTTATACATACCCTTATGTTTTTTTGTGTATTTTGTTCCCCGTTAGGGTGTTATGTGTTGACCCTAGTTGTACATACTCTTATGTTTTCATTTATTTTGTTCCCCATTTGGGTGTTATATGTGAGCTTTACCTATATATATGAGTTTGGCAACTCTTGTGGATGAGCCTATTATGGTGGACCTAATTCATTAGGCTTGTGATGTTACTATAAGGGGATTGGGCACTAACGCTGATCTTATAGCTCTGTACATGATTGATTTTAATGTAATTATGGGCATGGATTGGTTATCCCCTCATCATGCGGTCCTGGATTTTTTTCCCAAAACCTGACCTTATGTGTGCTCGCTATGCCTCTGATGGTGTGG
>JBDJHY010653033.1:0-16089 GCA_039654485.1 Withania somnifera | reverse complement strand
TTACTGATTCTTGCATATTTTTATTTAATATTAATGTATTTTTTGTCTGCTCTTTTACAATTATTTCATTCCATTAATCATCAATTTTTTTTGTTAAGATTACTTAGTTTTATACTCTTTTTATATACCTTTTCTTTCCATCCATTTTCTTTATCTATCCAAACTTTTTCATATGTATTTTGTTTCTGTTCTAATATTCTTATCTCATTTTTTAATCTTATTTCTTTTTCACTATATTCTAAATATTCTATTTGAGATATAATTACTTCTCCATCAAAGCTTGCCTTATCATATTTAATTTTTGCTTCTTCTTTTTTATCTTATCTTGGATATTCATATTTTATTTATAAATCAAGTTTTTCCTTGATCATCAATTTCTATTTCTTCGTTAGTAATTCTATAATTTATCATTGTTAAAAAATCACTGCCTAATAACAATTAATTAAAACTATCATATTCAATTACTCCTATATTTCTTTTATATTTTAAATCTTGGATTTTAAAATTTAAATTAATATTTTTAGTAATTATTATTTCTCTTTCATTCTCTGAGTAATTACATGTCTGTGGTTCTATTAACTTACATTCTTTTTCATTAATTTTACTTATATGTATAAAACTTTTAATGGCTCCTGTATTTATTTCAGCTATACAATCATTTGTTATCATTTCATTGATAAATTGTTACTTTAATTTTTAATCTGTTGCTTGATATATTTATTAAGTCTTATTCTTGGCTGAATTGAAGTACTACTATTTTGTTTTTCTATTATAGGTTCTTTAGTAATACTTATCCTAGATCCTTCTATTTTTTATAATTTTCTTTGTGATGGTAAGTTTCTATGATTAAAGTCCATACATATTTCTTCTGGTATTGTTATTTAGAATTCTTTTTATTATTTATTTTTTCTAATATATCCTGATATCTTTTTGGTACTAAAATGTTCATTTCGCTTTGTTTTCTAACATGGTGATTTCCTGTTAATACATATATCGTTTTTGTTTCAATACTTATAACTTTACTTCCTGGTGACATATTTATTCCACTTAATTTATAATATATTGTTAAAGCTAGTTCCTTTTGTTCATCTTTTATTGATATGCTAAAATCTGATAGTACTGTAAATTTTAATTTTTGATAAATTAGATTTCCTTTTATTACTGATATTAAAACATCTTGCAATTTTTTTAGTATTCTATCATCTAATATATAAATTTGTATAGGTGTATCTATGTTTTTTCTAAAAATATGCTTTTATGGTAAATTCTACTCTTCCAAAATAAATATTTCTATATTTTTAGCTTCTTGTATTATAGGTTCTTTAGTAATACTTATCCTAAATCCTTCTATTTTTTGTAATATTCTTTGTGATGGTAATTTTTTATGATTTAAGTTCATACATATTTCATCTGGTATTGTTATTTAGAATTCTTTTTATGTTTTATTTTTTCTAATATATGCTGATATCTTTTTGGTACTAAAATATTCATTTCGCTTTGTTTTCTAACATGGTGATTTCCTGTTAATGCATATATCATTTTCGTTTCAATACTTATAACTTTACTTCCTTGTGGCATATTTATTCCACTTAATTTATAATATAGTGTTAAAACTAGTTCCTTATGGTCATCTTTTATTGATATGCTAAAATTTGGTTGTACTGTAAATTTTAATATTTGATAAATTAGATTTTCTTTTATTACTGATATTAAAGCATCTTGCAAATTTTTTAGTATTCTATCATCTAATATATAAATTTGTATAGGTGTATCTATTTTTTCTGAAAATATGCTTTTATGGTAAATTCTACTCCTCCAAAGAAAATATTTCTATATTTTTAGCTTCTTTATTATATAATTTTGATAATTCTCTCTTTATTATTTGATTATTTATTAAATTTATTTTTGCTCTTCCATTTATACTGGTTATATCAATTATATTTTCATACTTTTGTGCAGTGTATCTCACTTCTTTATTTCTCTCAAACCATTTTGTCTTAAATATATTCTTTTTTGATACTTCGTCTATTTCTTCTTGTATCTTCTGATATGTTTCATGTTTAAAAATTAAAGTTTGTGTTATTCCTCCTTCATATTCATTCATTTGATAATATGTTTCTAATGAATCAATTATTATTTTTTTTCTTTATCCATATCTTAACTCATTAATAATTTTATATTGTTATTATTATTTCATTTAACTCATTTATTTTTTATCTCTTTTAATTATTTCACTTAAATTTATTTCTTTTACCTGCAATATTTCTTCATCCTTCTGTCTTAATTCTTCTTCTTTTATTACTAACGAAATTCTTAATTTCTTAATTTAATTTTATTTTTTACTTAATTTGTGTAAACATTCTTCTAATAATTTATCTTTTTTATCTATTATATCTATACTAGTTTTACAACTTACTATATGCTAATTTATATCTTTATTATATACTAAAGATTTTTCTGCTATACATTGTAGTTATTTGAGTTTGTTTATTTTATCCATAATATTCAAATGACATTCTTAATTCTGAATCTATCCATAGTAATCTCTCTTCTTGTATATATAAATTTGTATTTATATCAATTAATTTTCTATATGTTTCTATTGTTCTATCCAAAGTAAACAAGTTTGTAGTTTCATTTCTTTTAATTAAGATTTGTTTTAGCTTTCTAACAATCCATTTCATTTTATTTAGTCTTTTTTTTTTCTTCAAAAGCTGGATGTTTATTCATTTTATTCATTTTTTTTAAATTGTATTGTTGTGTTTTCTATGTCTGTCATTATCTATTTGCCACTATTGTATATCTATATTAAGGTTTATGTTAATTAAATTACTATATATCATATCTAATTTCTCATATATTCTTAGACTAGTATCTCTATCTACTATTTTATAAGCTATTTCTTCGTATTGATTTATTTCTTTTAATAACAAAGTTTTCTGCCTTATAAACGTTCTTTTTAATTTTTTACATATCCAATATACATGATATAATTTTCTAATT
The DNA here is from genome assembly GCA_039654485.1 of Withania somnifera. Lineage (NCBI taxonomy): Eukaryota > Viridiplantae > Streptophyta > Magnoliopsida > Solanales > Solanaceae > Withania > Withania somnifera. The sequence goes on along the minus strand of JBDJHY010653033.1, from coordinate 13,086 downwards.
TGCTCAAAATAAAGGTGTGTTTTCATCTTATAACAATCTTTATTCACCAAAACATACTATTTATTTCTATATTATTTCAAATTAATGGCTCTAATACCAATTTCTGGGCAATTTCTAGGTCGGATCTTGCACTTTTACAGGGTCATGCTGGCATAATATTACAAGGACTATTATGCATTAGGTATCGCACAGGTACAACATTTTATACACATTATTTTGAATCGGATGTCATATACTATTTTGGATCGCGTACTATGCTGGTGATATATTTTATTAATATTATTTTAGATTGGGTATATTACCGGAAAAAAGGCAATAGCACAATACTATATATATTATTATGGATCGGTATCACGTCGAGACAATATTATTATGGATCGGGTACGATGATGGCTTAATTCATGGTACTTATGAGCCTTCCATGGGCCATGTCTATGACGAATATCAATAGTAGGTGTGTATATTAAGAAAGACATGTATCATGATTATTTTCACATTGCATCACATTTATATTGATTTATGACTTTGATTTGACTTGTTTTCTTGATTGATACTTCGAAAACTGGTATTTCGTGAAGATTTGAGATTATTATTGACACTCTATACTTGTTGTTGTGATTTAAGATTACTACCTGTGTTGTGGATTTTGTGAATATATGTTACTTGTATGAATTTCCCTTATAAGAAAACGTATTTGAAACTATGGTTTATGCAAAATGAATTCTTATCAAAAGTACCATTTTCAATAAAATCTTCAGGAAAAACTATTCTGGTCTCACTAATCTTTACAAGATGAGTGACCATCTGACTTAAATATTACTCTTGATCATCTTAAATAGTTCTTATTTCTGGGAGACTCCTTGTCTGGTTATAATTTTTCATTTGAACATTATGTCATCCCACATATTATTTCCATCACTCTTCTACCAAGTGCAAAATATTATTCAAAATTATCTCCGTTAAACATTCTGGTGACTTATTATCTTGTTGCTAAATGCCCATTCCGGTTATCATCTTTTATAATCAATAGAATGATTGTTGTCTCTGGTAACTCTCCAAATCTTCCTTATGGAATGATCATATCTTGCATTTTTTAGTATCACAAACTAGATATCATTATTGTCCCTAATATTGATACTATTCTCTTTTATCCCTCACGAGCCCTTAATAATATGGGTTATGTCTGCCTAGGTGACAAATGGTTGCAAAATATGAAGTTGTTTCAGACCTCAAATCTTTGTCTAAATATTCCTCAACATCTTCTTCAGTGTCATCTGACTTCATGGTTAAATTAACAGTCTTCAAATGAAGCTAACTATCTTACAAACGAAGATCGGGTCGCTTATGGATGAGTTCACATCTGCTCATGAGCACATTAGTTTCATTTAGGATATTATTGGAGGATAATTTTTACAAAATTTATAATTGCTTTTGTTGTATTTGTATCTACGGATAAGATTGTCTATAGATGATCTACTGTGAATGTGTTTAGTATAATGCTTCAGTCTCCATGTTCTCTTTATTGATGCCAAAAGGGGAGAAATTGATATCTGTATATGCCTTTATCTATATGCCCATGAATTAATCTACAGGAAAGCACAAATATAGGGGAGAACATTCTAAATCATCTATAGGAAAGTTGGATGTAGGCGGAGCATCAGAAGAAGCATTATTGTTGTCATCCATAAAGAAATGGGAGATTGTTAGTGCCAATTTCAGTGAATGACAATAATACTATAGGGCTTTTATTTTATAGAATATCCTAAAAAGGATAAAGAGTTGGTATTCAATCCTTATTAAAGGAACTCATGATACGTAGAAACAATGTATCTTGGAATATGTTGATTGTATCAAAAGAAGTTAGTACTACATTGGAAGATGCAACTTATTAAATAAAGTGCACAAGTTTCTAATGATAAACTGCTCTTTGAAGAGAATAAAAAGCATCGTCTGCTTCAATTGAAGCCTCATTGGTTGAAAGAGTAAATGAGTCATCAATAAGACTGTCCCTTATTCTTTGAAAAATTCCATCTTATTAAATTCTTTCCAAGGATCAATCCCTTGGGTTTTTACAACGACTAGTTCTCACATCTATATAAGGTACTAGTCTTTAATAGGATATGCATGCTTTATAAATCCTTAACGGTTTCTTGTATTTCTCTACTTTTAGTGATCACTAGTGTTTTAGTATGGAGTGGCAAAGCATCAAAATATTTGATACTATGTTGAGTCCATATATAGACTCAGTAAGATTTAGAGTATATGTTGTATGTTGAGTTCTTATAGGCTCAGTAGGATTGCGAGGATGAGTTCTTGTGTAGGCTCAGTTAGTTTTGTATCCATTGTAAGACTGAATTTTGTAATTCAGTTGAGTTGTAAATAATCAAATCTTAGAACCCTCTTGCAACCCAAGGGGATTGAATTAAGTCTCACATTAAGCCCCAACTGGTATAAAATTATTATATGTCGATTTTCCATTTTATTCTATACTTATATTGGATATTCATCACATTAAAGTAACAGTCAATTTGAGTCTATGTGACAGTCAACTCAAGGAAGAAAAATTATAAGTCACCCCCTCTTGCACTTTCACAGGTGTCATGGTACAATATTATAAAGACTTTTGCATGGGGTATCGCACTGGTACAATATTTTATTGACATTATTTTGAATCAGATTTCATACTAGCACAATATTATATATACTATTTTGGATCGGGTACTATACCAGTATTATATTTTTCAAATATTATTTTAGATTGGGTATAACACCAAAAAAAGGCATCGATATAATAATAAATATATATTATTATGGATCAGGTATCATGCTGCCACAATATAATTATGGATAGAGTACGACGATGGTATAATTCATGGCCCGTATGAGCCTCTTGTGGGTCATGTGTATGATGGATATCAGTACTGGGCGTGTACATTAGGAAAGACATTTATCACGAATATTTTCACATTGCATCATATTTATAATGATTTGTTACTTTGATTTGACTTGTTTGCTGGATTAATACGTTGGAAACTAGTATTTCGTGATGATTTAAGATTATTATTGACACCTGATTTATATGGATACTTGTTCTTGTGATTTGAGATTACTACATGTGCTGCAGGGTTTTTGAATATCTGTTACTTATAAGAATTTCTATATATTCTTGTATTTGTATTATTAGTTAGAATACTGTATATGAATTGTATGTAGGTTTTAGATATTAGAGAGTTGTTGGATGTTAGTATTTTTCTTATCTTTATATATTAGGATAATCCAAAGACACTGCTGAGTACTATTGTTTATGTTACCCTTGCCTTTTTCTGCACTTTTGTGCAGATGCTGTGCCGAACCCTTCTTTAATATTCTTCCTTTTTGTTTAAGGAACATTCTGAGATATTTAGAGGTAGCTTCCATTCACTAATATTCTTTTGATGTCTTCTTATCTTTATTTTCATTTTCTTTACTTTCTGAAGACTGTGTGAGACTTTTATCTAAATTAGACGCTATGTATAGTGGTCACCGAGTTTTGGGTGATATATATATATGTTTTATGATTTAAGTTTCTTAAACTTCTCTAGTATTATTTTACTTTCGTATTATTTTATTCATTTTCTTGTTGTTAGATCTGGCTAACCTATCACGGTGGAAAGATAGGTGCCATTAAGATTGAATATTGGGTTATGGTAAGTTGGTGTTAGAGAAATACATTTGTAGGTTCCACTATACATAAGTCAAGTTTAGTAGATTATTTTGAATCTATGGGAAGACATCCATTATTTATCCTCGAGAGGCTACAAAGATCTATGAAAAATATCCTTTTATTCGTTCATTCTTTTCTAGCGTAATTAGTTATTGTATGCTAAATCCTTGTATGTTTTATTCGATATATGGTAAGGAACTGAGCTATAGCTAATAGAGATAATCTTCATATTCCCAAGCCTGCTTCTTGAGGTAGAGGTAGAGGTAGAGGTAGAGGAAGGGCCATAGCCAGAGGTAGGGTGAGGGGAGCTTCCCCAGTCAGAGGTCACACCAGAGTAGCCTTCCTTGAGCTGAAGATTGAGAGAATGAGGATAAGGTTCCTCATGAGTATATGACATCCCCACAATTGCAAGACACACTAATCATGGTTCTAGGTGTTTTACAGAGTGTGGCATAGGATGGTACGCCGCATGATTTGCGGACCCTAGCATGGGAAGAGACCCAGAGCGTTAGGCTATTCTTATGGTTCATGATCCAATAAGCTAGCTACCACAAGTTTAGATTTTGGTGGGGAAGCCACTAGTAGTTTAGGGGTAAGTGGTTCAGCCTTTGATTACACAAAGTCTATTATATCCCTTTTCTAAGGGTTGGGACTGTGGGTGCAGTCATAGAAGAGATGTCAGATGACCAGTAACACTAGTATGAGAGGTTTAGAAAGATAGACCTACCATAGTTCCAGCGTGAGAAGATTGAGGATCTTTATAAGTTTTTGACCACAACCAATAAGTTATTTAGAGTTTTGGGTCAATTTAGACTCATCGAGTTGATTATACTATATTGCACTTACATAGGCCATCCAACTAGTGGTGGCGTGCCCATGTCACTTCTAGGATAGTTGGTCCCTTCCTATGAATTAGGAGATGTTTTCTAAAGCCTTCATTGATATATTTGTGCCTCACAGTTTGAGGGATGGACTCAGGTGTCAGTTTGATAAATTATCTCAAGAGGGTATATCAGTTGTGGAGTATGAGTCTCAATTCTATGCTTTGTCTAGACATATGAGTCTTGATTCTACGCTTTGTCTAGACATACTTTGCTTGTATTTTCAAAATGAGCAGGAGAAGATTGATAGGTTTATAAGTGGGTTAACTTTTCCTTTCCATTGTGAAACATTTCAATCTTCCTAGTTAGGGGGGCACCCTTTTGAGTGTTATGACTAGTTGAGGAGAGTTGAGTTTGGATAATTTAGAGGCAAGACGCCCTGGCCGTTCGGACAACTTTTAGGTGCCTCATCTAGAGGCAAGTGTTCATTCCAATTTAGTATCCATTTCCATCATAGTGGTACTGTTTAGGCGTCTTTGTATACTTCTGACACTATCTGTCATTTAGAGTGTATTCAACCTAGGGTAGGGTTTATTTAGGTCTCATTAGAGGTTTTCTAGTTGGAGTGGCCATTCAGGTTCTCATGGTTCCTAGCAGTAGCTTATAGCCTCCAGTTCTTGTTACACTTGTGGATACCCAAGTCATTTGATGAGAAGTATCCCTAACGATCTCAGTTTGAGGCTCAGTAGGCCTCTTAGGCTTTTTATATTCTATTTAAGGATCCTGCGCCTCCAGTTAGGGGTAGAGGGGTTACACCAATTAATGGAGGTACATAGCCTAGTAGAGGTTTACATCAGACTGACAAAGGTTCTGTTGATGCTATATCCCATCCTAGAGATGTAAGCACTTAGAGTTGTGCCTTCCCGAGGAGGCCTGAGGTAGAGTCATTTGTTGTGGTGATACAAGTATCATCCTAATTTTCTATTAACCTGTGTTTGTACTATTTGATTTAGATTCTACTTTTTCGTATATGTCTATATATTTTGATATTTGTTTTGATATGTTGTCTGATACTTTGTCTATAACTCTTTGTGTTTCTACTCTCGTGGATGATTCCTTAGTGATGGATCAGGTGTACCAATCTCATCTTGCTATCTTATCGGGGTATGAGACATAGACAAAATCTCATATAGTAGATTTTGATGTTATTTTGTGTATGGACTGGTTCTCTCCTTATCAGGCTGTATTAGAATGTTATGCCAAGACTGTTACTTTGTGTATGCTTGGTATTTCTAGAGTAGAGTAGAAGGATACGAGTGCATTATATCCTTAGAGAGTTATATCATTTCTTCAAGCTTGGAGGTTGGTTGAGAAGGGATATTTATCTTGTTTGGCTTTCATGTGGGATGTTAGTGTTGATTCCCCTTCCTTAGATTCTTTCCTTGTGGTTAGGGAGTTTGTTGATGTATTTACTACTGACCTTCCAGTTTTTCTAAGATCATTTTTATCCCTCCTTACTGCACAACTTCTGCTGAGTTAAAAAAATTTGAAGGATCAGTTGCAGGACTTTCTTAGCAAGGGTTTCATTCATTCTAGTTTGCAATCTTGGGGTGCACCTATCTTATTTATGAAAAAGAAAGGTTTCATCCGTATGTTCACCTACTATCGGAAGTTGAAAAATATAACTATAAAGAATAGGTACCCAGTGCCTCATATGATGACTTTTTTGATTAGATTCAGGGTACTGCGATCTTTTCTAAGATTGATTTGAGGATACCACCAGTTGAGGATTAGTCCATCGGATATTCCTAAGCTAGATTTTCGGACTATGTATGGTCACTATGAGTTCTTGGTGATGCCTTTTGTGCTTAATAGTACCCTTGATGAATTTCATGAAGTTGATGAATGGTGTGTTCCATTCGTATATTGATTCCTGCATTGTTATGTTCATTAATGATATCTTGGTGTATTCCAAGACCAAGGAGGATCATTTTTGACATCTGAGAGTTGTACTTCAAATACATCGTGATGAGAAGTTATATGTTAAGTTCTTAAAGTGTATGCTTTGGTTAAGCTCTATGGCTTTCTTGGGACATGTAGTCCAAATAGAGTATTACAGTTGATCCAACCAATATTGCAGCTATGAGATATTGAGTAAGGACTACTTTATTGATTGAGATTTAGAGATTTGTAGGTTTAGATTTATATTATATAAGGTTTGTGCAGGCTTTCTCGTTAATTCAAGCTTTGTTGGATCGGTTGACTTAGAAGATGTGACTTTTGAATAATCAGATGAGTGTTTTCGATTTTAAATGAGACAAACAAAAACAGAGGAATTCAATCAATCCTTTATTTTGAAAGAACTCTTCAAGGACCAAACAGTCTCCTTCCTTTAGAGGAATTTTCTGCAATGGGCGAAAGTCTGACGAAGCAATGCCGTGTGGAGGTAGAAGGCCCATGGGTCATAAACAGGAAATCTTTCAAATACTTAAATATTTATTCACTCTTGATCTTTTTTTTTGACTTTATCGTGGAGGGTGAAGGATTCACTGTGCATTGTGATGCCTTTAGGATTCGTTTGGGTGGAGTGTTAATGTAGAATAGGAAGGTTGTGCCTAAGCTTCTAGACAGATGAAGGTGCACGAGAAGAATTACCCTACGTAGGATTTGGAGTTAGCGGCTGTGGTGTTTATGTTGAAGTTTCAGAGGCCTTATCTCAATGATTTGCATTGCAAAGTGTTCACCAATCATAGGAGTCTTAAGTATATTTTTATCTAGAAGGATCTTAACTTGAGGCAATGTTATTGGTTAGAGTTGCTTAAGGATTATGATATGATTATCTTGTATCAGCTGGACAAGGCCAATGTAGTGGTGAATGCTCTTAGTAGAGAGTCATCGAGTATGGCTTGTTTGGCTTCTATTCAAGTTGAGGAGTGGCCTATGGATAGAGATGTTCATAGTCTAGCCAACCTTTTGGTTAGATTGCAGATATTTTAGGATGGTAGGGTCCTTTTTTCTTGGAGGCCCGATCCTCTCTGATGTAGAATATTTGTGAGACTTAATTTGATGATGTTAGTTTGTAGACTATTCATGATAAAGTGTTCTGGGGCGATGTATAGGACGAGGCAACTGTGTTAGATTCAATGGGTGTTTTGAGGATTTGGGACCGAATTTATGTGCCTAAGATAGGTGACTTGGTTAGATTGATTTTGGAGGAGGCTGACAGTTTGAGATATTCTATCCATCCAGGGGAAGAAATGGTGTATCATGGTCTGAGTTAGCATTAATGGTGGTGCAACATGAAAAAAATACATTGCCGATTTTGGTTCTAGGTGCTTGAACTAATAACATATGAAACTTGAGCACCATAGAACATGAGGTATATCTCAGACAGAGGAGTCCTATTCTTGAATAGAAATGGGAGCACAAAGCCATGGATTTCGTTGTTGGATTTCCTAGCACTTACTCTTTTTGGGTAGTTATTGATTGGTTGACCAAGTCCTCTTATTTCATTCCAATTAATGTGGGTATAGTGATTGTGAGTTGGATCAGATTTACATTAGTCAAATCTTCCAACTGCATATAGTACCTATATCTATTGTAAATGATCAAGGTACTCAGCTTAAATCACACTTTTATAATGCTATGCAGCGTGAGATGGGCACTCGATTAGATATGAGAAAAGTTTTGCATCCCCAGATTGATAGTCCAGGCTCACTATTTAGGTGATAGCGGATATGCTACTATCATGAGTTATTTACTTCGGTGGTTAATAGGGCTCATTTCTTCCACTTGAAGATTTTGCCTATAACAACATTTACCATTTGAGTATCCATATGTCTCTCTTTGAGGAGTTGTATGGAAGGAAATATAGATATATTATTTGGTGGTGTGAGAGTTCTAAGAATATATCATGGGGTACAAACTTTCTACGAGACTCGATGGAGAATGTTAGATTGATTTAGGCTAGGCTACTTACGGTTCAGAGTAGGTAGAAGAGTTACGATGATAGGAGAGTTCGGGATTTGGAGGTCATGGAGGGTGATCGAGTGTGGTTGAAGGTGTCACCCATGAAGGGTGTTATGTGACTTGAGAAGAAGGAAAGCTTAGCCCTAGATACATTGGCTCTTTTGATATTCTAGAGTACAAGGGAGAGGTGGCTTACAAGTTAGCCTTACCACCTAGTTTGTCTGCAGATCACAAGTATTTTATGATTTTAAGCTTCGAAAGTATATGCCAGATGATTCATATATGATTCAGTGGGATTTGGTGAGTTTGGATCCAGAATTGACCTTTAAGGAGGAGCCTGTGGCTATATTAGATAGGCATGCTTGGAAGCTAAGGAACAAAGAGATACCTTTCATGAAGGTGAAGTGGAGGCACTAACCAAATCAAGGAGGCTACTTCGGAGATCGAGTCTAATATGCATAGCCGGTATGCTCAACTTTTCAACTCTTCAGGTACTTTTTTCTTATGTTCGAGGAAGAGCATGATCATAGTGGTGGATGATGTAATGACTCTCATGGTCATTTTTTCTATTTTTAGAGTTTTACCATTTCTCCCTTCTCTATAGTTGCATTATGTCAAATTAAGTTTGGTTTCATGGTTGGTTTAGGAACAGAAAGGAATTTTTGGGCAAGTTTTGGAGAATTTTTAGTTTTTAAGCTTAAGAGAGAAAATAGTTGACTTTAGTCAACATTCAGAGTTTGGATCCTTAGACTAAAAATTCGTCAGTTCAATTAGATATGGAATGTGCAATTTGGTATAGGAGGACCTTCTCCTTTGGTTTTAACATTTGTGTTGTGATCTTTAGTTGTTTGATAGGATAAATTGGTAATTTAAAGAAGAATGGTGACTTGAGTCAACATTTGAGATTAGAGTGCTCGGATTCAAAATCCAATGATTCTGTTGGTTTAGGGAGGTGTTTCTTGGTCTAGAATGAGGCCTTGTTTATTTTTTGAGGATCCAGAGGGTATTTTGGTCTTTTGGTAAAACTCGGTTAAAAGTGGACCTTTAACGGATATCAGGCCAACATTTGTTGTTTCCCGTATCAGGTCAATGTTCATCAGTTAAAGAGACCTCAGATTCATATTTTGATATTTTCGTTGAGTTCAGAAAGTCGAACTTAATATGGATGCATATATGGTTTGAATTTCAAACGAATCTTGAGGGTTCATTCGAAATATTTTATATTTAAGTATTTTTAGTATTTTTTGTTACTGGTTATATCACCCATTTTTTAGAGGGCCGATTGGGCTCGTAGAGGTCAGGTTTGGGATGCATCACGACCGCGACATACTTGTCGTGTTAATGGTGAAGAGCTATGAGCTACCTTCCGTGATCGCAATGTGTCATTCATGCTCGCGAATGGTTGGCGCTGGGCTACTTTGAGTTAAGCCATCGTGATCGCAATTAGGTGTATGAATGTGATGAAGCATGCACCTATGCAATAAAGTTTTTAAATCCGATCTGTTTCATTCCTTTCAAATGTTGATCTCCTTTTACTCAATTTAGTAAGTACAAAAAAAGAATTTTGATATTTAGCAACTGGTAACGATTTCAAATCCTTCTCTATCGATTTCTATGAATGTTATCATGATTTTGACTTAGAAATTTGATGATTATCAAGTTAAAAATGGTAAAATTTCTCATGAACTTAAAAAGTGGAATTTGGGGTTTAGGATTAACAAATGGATTATTTTTATATTAAACCTGATATTTAGATTCCCCAAGTAATGAGCAACATATTTTGCAATAAAATTTCATTTTGACCTTATGGGCCCAGGGTGTAATTTTAAATAATGTTTCAAAATATTAAAATATGGGTATTTATTATTATATTTTCTTGTGTATATTGTGTTTCTAACAAGACTATGTGCACTCGTAGATGTTGCGGAAGGGAAAAGCTCACGAGTAACAGTTCTTTGTTTTCAAGGAAAATTGAGGTTCTATTATCTTATTATAATATGTTGTCTACTATTTGTTATATTACTTGTATTTTTGAGCGATGGGTATATTGGTAGTTCCCATGTGGGTTAAATGAAAAGATTCACCTGAATACTAAAGTCAAGATGCCAAACTTAAAATGAGAAATTATTTGATAATGTGAGTGGCTTGTATTGAATTTCCTCATTGATGTTTGGTCTAAGATCCTTTGAATGAGCTTAACTAATTTTACATGAACTCTTATTATGATAATTGAGATGTTTTATTGGTAATACTTGATATTTAGTGAAATTAACCCGAATATGGATTGATTGTGATTGGATATTATCTTGTGTTTGATGCCTCGAGTTAGAGGCTTGATTGACTTAGATTGCCATGGTGTTGTGATTACTAGTATTAAGCTGGTTTTATTAATTTATGACTATTGTTTTTACTATGGATCAGGTGTCACACCTACGCAATATTATAAAAATTATTTTGGATCGAGTACCGCACCGATAAAATATTTTATAAACATTATTTTGAATTGGGTGTCATGCCAGCACAATACTATATATACTATTTTGGATCGAGTACCGCACCGATATAATATTTTATAAATATTACTTTGGATCGAGTGTCGCGCTAGCATAATTCTATATATATATTATCATTGATTGAATGTCACCTTGATACAATATTATTATGGATTGGGTACCACACCGATACGGTGCATGAGCCTTGTAAGCCCCCTATGGGTCCTGTCTGTGACATGTATCAGCAGTTGGTGTGTACGTTAGGTCATACATGCATCACGATTATTTGCACAACAATGCACTCATATTGATTTGACTTGACTTGACTTGTCGGCTTAATTGATACTCTGGAAACTGGTATTTGGTGATGATTGAAATAATTGTAGACACTCGATTTGCATGGATACTTGTTGTGATTTGAGATTACTATATATGTTGTGGAACTTGTGAATATTAGTTTATATATATATATATATATATATATATATATTTTAAGTCTCCTTAACTTCTCTTGTATTTTTTTACTTCCGCATTATTACTTTATTCATTTCTTGTTGTTATATTTGCCTAAATTATCATGTGAGAAGAAAGATTCCATTATGACCGGATTTTGGATCGTGATAAGATTACTGAGGATATAATAAATTTATGGTTTGGGGGAAGGGAAATGAAAATGAAATGTGGGGAGGAGGGACCGGACGTTTTGGTTATATATAATATATAATCAAATGTGTGTATTAATATATAATTAAGCATGTGAGTTTTATTAAATACAGTGAGGAAACTCACAATGGTATGAGTTTTATTAAAAACCATGTAAAATTCACACTAAATGAGTTTTATCCCATATTCAATAAAACTCAATGTGAGTTTACATGTATTTTATACACGAAGGAAGTTAAATCCTCCATTTTAAAAAAAATGTAAAGCTCATATTCAAAGTGAATTTAGCCTATTTTTGTAACATTTTAGTTTATTTGTCTAATTTGGTATTTTTTAATCCGAGTGACCCGTTTTGATTTTGGATTCCAATAACTTTCACAGTTGGAAGACTGCTTTTTTGTTGATCTCTTCTTATTGATAATACCGCCACTGTGTCAATTGGATCGATAATTATGCAGAAATTGAAACTCAAGAGGAGAGTGAACTAAAAATTTCTTGCTTACTAATCGACTTTCGTATCTAGATAGCCGACTTTCCTGCAAGTTAGTACAAGTAATACAGAATAACATAAGTAGTAAAATTGCATAAATAAAGGAGAGACAAGAATTTTATACTAGTTTGGATTACCAGTGTGGTACCTAGTCTAGTCCCCTTGGTTTTCAAGGGTTTCCTTTAAACTTTTAAGTGCGAACAAAGTTACAATGATCGACACTCCTTCAAACTTTGACACAACCTCAACTCGTATAACTATTACTGAGTTAGTTTCTTTTTTTTTCTTTACAAGTTGTAATCACCTAGTCGACTACATTTGTTTTATAAAAGACAAGGATACAAATCAGTGTATCGTTCAAGTGAAGGTGTTCATGTCTCTTTATACCTCCTGAATTTCTTGTTGTGTGAGGAAATCCAAGGTTGTTTCTTTCCCATCAAGGATAATATTTGCCTTTACTGTGGAATCAAGCTAAATATGTTTATATGAGATATATCCATGATTTTTGGCTTGATTTTCCTCCTTTATTTGCTCCGTGATATCTTCCATTGATGCTTCCGGATTTCATTGATTCATGTTCATATCAATTATGTTCATGATTTATGTGGATTTCTTTCTTTGAAAAGGCTTATTATTCTATCCTTTGATTTGTGGCGTCTGTGTTGACTGATCTTCATTCCTTGTGTGGGACATATATGCTGCTGCTTGATAGATACATTTCCTTGCTAGTTTTTCTTCTTGAATTATGCTTGTTACCGTTAGTTGATTTCCTTCCTGATAAGTCTTAAAACCTCACCAAAGTAATTACCCGTCTGAGAAACACGAACAAAAGAGATTCCAAACTTGTTAACCATGATCACGATCGTTCCTGCAAAAAAGGCCCAGGGTGGTCCCCGGGGTTGTTCTCCGATGCTTAAGTAAGTAATCAAGCAATGAGAGTTACCAAAG
>JBDJHY010652922.1:0-16089 GCA_039654485.1 Withania somnifera | reverse complement strand
TTTGAGTAACTAGTCGACTAATCTCAATTTTCAGCAAAGTAGTCGACTGGTTTGGGTAACTGGTCGACTAATCTTGGTAATTGGTCGACTAATCTTCAATATTTAGCTATTGGACAGCAGGTTAGTCGACTAATACATCATATTGGTCGACTAGTTTGCTATCAGAACCAACTTTCACTTCAACAGCTTCACAAAAACCATTTCCGGAAGAGATTAAATCTCTGGAATCATTGGAATCATTAACCAATCTTATTACCAAGATTAAATCCAAAGAAAGTGATTCAAATTTGATAATCCATCACTTCCAACAATGAATAACAACTAGGAAAGAAAACTACTAAGAACCAGGAAAGAAAAGAGAAGAAGAAAGAAAGAAACTTACCAAAACTGTTAGCCATAACGATGGAAATGGAGGATTTGCTCTTGAATTTAGCAGATGAAAGAAGAAGAAGAGGCTGGAACTGTTGAGAGAATTGGGGAAAGGATCGATTACTTAATAAGAAGGAAATGAATTAAATCAGCTGAAACCAGCTTTTATATGCTATCTGGCAAGCTGCCTGCTTGCTGTAATTTTACAGCTAAAAAGCTGAAATTCTTTTCAGCATTCCGCTAATCGCTTTGGAGACCAAACGGAACCTAATTTTAACAAACCAAATATGTAAACATATTGGAAATGCCATTCCGGACCCAATGGAATCGACGGAATTGAATTCCGAGGTCGTTTGCTCAAAATGAACCCCCAAAACCAAGAGGGCTATTTCTCAAACACCACCTCGAAATTACAACGGTAAGTCCGAAAATTTCACCAACACCTCACCTAGCCTAATTTCATTATTCCAGAGCTGTTGGAAGTGTCAAAATTCCATTTCGGCACTCCGAACATCGAAATATCACCCAAGCTCCTCGTTTAGGCTTTAACTTAACTATTTTCCACAATCTCACATAACATGCCACCGAAGTCCAAAAATCATAAACTCATAGTCGAACTTAACGTTGTTTGGCCTTCCGGAGCTAATGGAACTGTCAGAATTTAATTCCGAGCTCATATTGAAGGAAAGTTGACTTTAGTCAACGAGTAATAGACTTAAGGCTCTAAAACAAGGAAATTGAGATAATTCTCGACCGAGTCGCCAGGGATCCGAAATATCGGTCCCAGCAAGTCATAAATGACTTGGGGCAACTACTAAAATGCTCTAAGATGTAAGACACTGTATATTTATCATAAATGACCGTAAGGGTCATTACAACGGCCGTGCTGCACGAGTGCAATAATTTCTCCTCTTTCCTTATTAGCGCAATCTCACTTCTAGGACACGATTGCATTATGTCCATTTTTCTTATTTTAGACAATCAAGGTATACAAGCGTGATCACGCCTTATCGTGCATAATTATATAAGCAACAACTCCTTGGACTTTTAGTCATTTTCTTCTATTTCTTTCTCACTCTTCTCTCACTAAGTGAAATTTCTTCTAAGTCTTCATAAATCTATTGTAGGGCAGCTCTTGGAAGATTAAGCTTGTTCTCCACTCTTTATAAGTGCATTTGTTTCACTCTTAGATTTCATAGCCATGGTGGTTTCCACCATTGATGTCGTTAGTCAAGCTTTCTTTTATTTATCTATTTTTCAGCTGGATTTATTGGTTGTTTCTGGCTTATTATGCTTTGTTGCGCTCCTTGTCCGAGTTGCATTTAAGTTCCTGTACTTAATTTCCCTAGTTTTAGCTTTGTAGACTTTACAATATTTTACACCTAATGTTAATTATTTTATGGGAATTTTAAAGCCCTTACCTCGCTCGTATTATGCTCATCTTTGGAACATGAGTTCCTGGTGATGCTGAGAACTCCATGGTGAAGTTCATTTTTTGATCCATCTAGATGGTCTCGTGAGCTCATTTTAGGCCTGATTTTTGGTAAACTGCCAAATTTATTTTAATTAGTATCGTTAGATGTTTCATCCAAATGCACATGCAAGTATACACGATTATACAAGTAATATAGTGGCTCTTGCAAGCCGGATTATCAAACCCTTAGGGATTTATATATTCAATTAGTTCACTTGACAAAGCTAGGCAGGGATTTAGATCCAAAATACAAATTACGAATATAGGATAGTATATTAATATAGGTATAACTAAAGTGCAATGTAGGCTAGAAATAAATATATAAAACACAAATAGGGAAATTCAAGGTTTAGAATGATTCTAGGGCTATGGCGTTACTCATGCACACACGTAGGAACTTTCATTAAGTAAAGATATTTGTCTATTGATTGTTGAGTTAAGGGTTAATAATATGACTAAGGATTGATCGTTAATTAATCACCTAATTAATCAAGTAACAACTAAGCCGAATTAGAGTGTTGTTCGCTTATCATAACAACATTACACTATCTTCTCTAAATTACTCAAGCGAAGCAACTAAGTACATGATTATTTCTTAGTTAGCTAGTTGTATTACCACTCTCGGATTAAGGTTAGCAATATAAACACACTCTTTCTATTCACTCACATAGTTATCGGATTCAATAACAAAGCAAGCAAAGAATTCTAAAAGTGGACATCAATTAGAAACACAATTATATTAAAATAGAAGAACAATCAATTAATCGGAACAAACAACGTTACATTAATTATAATCCATGCATGGTATGTGAACCACAAGCCTTAGAATTAAAGGTTTTAGTCCATACAATACATAATAAATACGGAGGTCATATTAAATAAATACCATAAGTAAATTGTATGAATAGTCTTCCCCCTTGGTGAAGTATTGATGTTTTCTTCTAGGGTTTTCGCTCTTCCATTGTGATAGCCTCCTCCTTTTCTCCCAGTCAATCCTTATGTTTTATATCTTCTCCTCCTCTCATTATGCCTCTAAAAATGACTCTTAAGGGTTTGTACCTTTGTTGGTGAAAAGACTCAATTGCCCTTAATAAGCCCAATTAAAAACAGGCCCAGCCGTTGTATGCCAAATCGGATCACGATAGTGATCACGACATGATCACTATCGTGATCAGTGCATTTTTCTTGGAATTTCTTCTTTACTTCTTGACTTGCCTTTTCTTTACTAGTTTTCTTCCATATTTTCATAATATCCTGAAAAAGTTGCTAATCACATTAGTTAGATGTACTTCCATATATTCACCACAAAACCATCACATACTATATAATTATCCTCAAAACAAAGTTAATTAACAAGAGTTAAGTGGTTTTCCGGTTGGTAAAACTGCCAACGATCATCATGCTAATTCTTCTAAGCTTCTGTTGTTTATCTTGTTGATTATTTCCTTATATATTTTCAATTACTTTTCGAATTGTTCATGGTTTGGTCAATAAGAATCTATTCTTCCATAAAGAATTAGTGACCTTATGAATTGATTGGACAGAGTTAGTTGTTTATCAACTTTTGGAAGACACTTTAGGGAGGAGCTTGGAGAGATTACAAATATGAGAGGCGTGAAAAATTTTGCTACTTATTTTTTTTTGAGTTCTTGCAAGTAGGTACAAGGTGATAAAAGGAAAAATGTCATATGTGGCTTCAGATTATTGTAGTGATGAAATGACTAAATATGCTTGTACCAGTGAGGTCTATGAGTATGGTGAAGAGTCTCATGAGTATGATAATGAATTATATGTGGGCTATGGTAGTCCTTATTAACATGATGATGAGGACCAAGAGTACGATGGTGAATCCTATGAGGGATATGATAGTCCAACTTAGCATGAACAATATGGTAGTGAGAATTACTACCCTGGAGATGATCATGAAATAAATGAACCCGATGACTCTTTTGATGATGTTGAAGGGTACAATGTCCTTGAGTAAGCATAATAGTGAAATTGAAAACTATGAAGGTCCTAATTCTCCGCGCTATGGCTGTGAATGCAATGTAAGGTACAATGGTTTCCTCCATATGTCTATGAATCTTTGAAGGTAGAACATAGTAAAAATGGAAGTTGTGAGGTTGATTTCTCTTCCTCATTGTGTCCTACTTCCTATTCTAACCAATGAAGTGTAAATGTATTATGGGAACCAACTCAAAGTCGTCATCTTGACCAAATAAGGAGTATAACACTTAGTCCTAGGAGTGCTACATCCTATGCTTCTTTCCCTAGTAATGCATCTTTCTCTATATATTATGGTATTATTAGGTAATGGGATAGAAGGATCAATAGGAAATGGAAATTCAAATATAAGGTGGTAAGAAAGGGATGTCCCAACAAGACACATATTTGAGACCAATGTTAGTGTGTATGGTAGTTTAGGTTTTGTTCTTAAATTTAACACTCATGCACCTAATAACTATCCTCATACTTGTAATTGGTTTGGGATACTTTGGATGATAGATAAGACCCTTATTCGATTCAAGGTGGAATTTGGTGGATACAAGTTTGAAGGTGTTCCATTCACTTAGTAAGTATCAAGAAGAGGTTTGGTGTGATGTGTTCCCATTGAGAGATTGCCAAATACTTTAGGGAAGTGTAAGATTCCATATTCATGATATTGAGAGATAAGAGATTGAGAGGAGTAATGGCGTGTTATGTGAAAACTCTATAATGGAAAAACAGAGGTTGTGTGGAGTGATGTGAAAGGTTTGTCACAACCTTACACTAACATTTTTTATTTCTCTAGGTATTGTGATTCTTATAGAGGTGTCTTTGGAGGCAAACTGAAAAAGGAGATTCAAAATAAGGAGAACCATAAGGAACTTGAAAGCTTCCCAAGAAGAAATAGTTATCCAAGGAAGATTATCAAGAAAAATAAGATTCTTCATGTGTATTTGAAGGTATAATAACTACACTCAGCACTCTAAATTATGTGAAGGAGCATGATAGTGATCTGAAAGTGTATAGCATCTGACATTTGATGGATTTTAATGAATCTTTGTCTTGTGGTGATGGGACTTTACATTTTGAAGACCATTTAGAAGATTTTTACATGATTATAATGTCATTATTATGAATTCCTAAACATTAGTTGATACTATGTATGACCAAGTTGACTTTTCAAGCAAGGTTGATGTGTCTCCATCTAGTGTTAGCAATTGTGACTTGAGTTAATCTCCACCATATGTTGAACTTAGTGGCTCTTTGATTCATATGGATAATGTTTCTTATGAAAGTGTTGGACACTAATCTATCCTTTTGATTACCAGATTGCATCTTCTTGCAGGATCGATTGAGACCACCTAGTATCCACACTTGTGGTTTGAATAGAAATACATTATCTTGTGATGAGGATGATACTTTGGGTGAATATATTCTTTACTTGATAGATTATTTGAGGAATTTAAATAGTAAATTTCCCAGGGATGTTGGTTTTAATTGTGACCCTTTTTATGGCACTCCACCTTTATTTGATGAATATGAGGATAAGTCACTTAATTCTTGTGTTTATTTTAGTTGTTGTTCATTTGATTCTATTGGTGGCTTGTGCAAAATTAGGAATTTCCATATTGAGGGAGATTATTCTATGCTAATTGGTCTTAAGGATGGCAATCATGTGATTGACTCATTTTAGCTTGAAATGCTACCAGCTAGTATTAAATATGGTAATGGTCAACTTGTTTGTGATAATGACTCACTAAATGAGGGATTATATAATGTGCTTAATGAACCTCATTTTAGTGAAAGAGTTGCAAAAGTTTATCATGTGATTAGTCATTAGAGTTCTTGAACTTTGATCTTGATTCTTTGGATTGTGATTCCATTCTTTATTCTTCTAGAAAATCATTAGGTGGAGTGTTTTTTCAAGGGTAACATCTTATTTGATGATGAAATGACATATAAGTATGTACCTAGTGGAGTATCTTCTGTTGTTGAACATGTAGCTTATCTTGGAGGTTATTGATTGTTTAGAGATCCACAATGGTGTGATGAAACACTTCTTAATGATGAAAATATCTTCTTGGAAGATTATATTATGTTTATTGGGAAAGTTGGTGTGTTTTTAACTAGTTTTACTTCATCCTTCCGTATTCCCAATCTTAGTCAAGTCATTGATGACTTTAAATGAACCAATGGTTTTTCGCATGAGGACACCTTAGATAATGTCAATTTGAGTGACACCTTTCTATATTTTGCATTTGCATAAGAAGATACTTGTGTTTTTGTGAAAAGTATGTTATATGTGAATGAGAGTGCCAAGGGGGAATATGGGTGTTGTTTTGACCTAGGATCATGTAATCTTTTCTCATTTGACCGGTATTGATTTGAGTTTTGGCACTTGTTTGGTGGTACTTGGTAAAGATAACAATAATTATTTACTTGAGGGAGTCCATTGTATCTTTTAGGTACCAAGTCCATGAGTATTTCTCCTTGTCACCTTTATAGGGTTGGACAAGTTGAAGTATGTTATTGAAATCTAGGGGAGGATTCCTCATCTTTTGAGTAGAGGAAATACATTCTTGTCGAAAGACCACTTGTGTTCAAGGAACTTGTGTGTAATGGATCCTTCCACCCTTCTACTAGCACGGCTCTGTGTGGTATCAACTCATTTGTAAGGATTGTTTGGCAAGGAAGGTGGCCTCTTCCCACAAGGAAACTTGTTTTCTCATTTATGTGTCTCAACGTTTGATAGTATATGTTGTATGAGTTTTAAATATATTTTATGACATTATAAGTGAGTGTATATTGAGGAAGATTAGTTATCTCAACACATTTATTTACTATATGTTTTTCTTATGATGATGCCCATATTGGTATTAGATTTGTTTGGTATAAGGGTAGGAGTCCATATTGGTAATTAATTATTTGAATGATCAAATAATTTGGGACTCTTTTCATTTCGGTGTAACGTCTTTGTGTCAAAAATTCTTTATAACAAATTTCTTACGCCCTTTTCCATGAATTGTTTTTCATGTTGGTTGATCTTTCTATATCTTTAGCATGGGCCATTTTTGCGGGGTGATGTTTTTTCTAACCCTTGCGCTAACCCTTATTCTATGAGGAAATGTTAGTTGTTTGTCCTTCTTATATTTTTTCAAGGTTCGAATTCAAGGAAGAATCCTTTATAAGAAGGGGAGGATGGTACAACTATGCTTGGCACGTTATTTATGGACAAACCAAGATCTTATCAAATATCAAAAGGGCAAGAATTTGTTGCATATGTGAACCCATTATGTTTACTAAACACATTATCTAGCTTGAATATGGTAGATATGGAGGAAGATGATGTTGCTTGAATGGTTGCCTTGGTCAACACTATTGAAAGTGTTGATGATCTATCTACCTATGGTACTTTTGTATACATTGAAATGGAAATTGGAGATGAATGTGTTGTCACCATGGTTGATATGAATGCTACTCATACTTTTGTTGCCTCCAGAATACTAAAAGAGTCTGACCTAAAGGTGACAATCTGTGCAACAAGGATGAAAGTTGTAGGTTCTGTAGAACAACTAGGCTATGGAATGGCATCGAATATGCCACTGTTTATAGTAAATTAGGTTGGATAGCACAAATTGACTCTATTGTCGCTTGATAACTTTAATGTTTTTCTTGGAATAAATTTTATGTGGATATTTAAGGTTGCTCCAATTTCTTATTTGAATGGTTTGATGTTTATGAGTGATAAAGCCCCTAGTTTTATGAAAGGTATTCAACCCTATAATGAGGGAAAAAAGACAAAACATGCTGAAATGGTTGTTATGTTGTCTTCCATGGATTTTGATAAAGGCTTGAAGAAGGATAAAACTACTTATCTTGTTGCCTTAGTCGAAGTGAAGCCTGCAGTTCAAAGTTCTTATTAGTGTTTCTAAGGTATTGTCAGAGTTCAAGGATATAATGCCTCCAGAGCTGTCTAAATATTTGCTTCCAAAGAGGGTAATTGATCACAGAATTCAAATGATTCCTGGATCAACGCCTCCAACATGATTTGATTATTGCATGTCTCCACTAGAGTTGGCAGAATTTAGGAAGCAATTATATAAATTGCTTGAGGCTGGATTGATCCAGCCTTCAAAGTCTCCTTATGGTGCTCCAATCTTATTAAAAAAGAAGCAGGATGAAGTTTGCTAATGTGTGTTAAATAGCATGCACTAAACTAAGTGACTGTGAAAAACAAGTATTCAGTGTCGCTAGTTCAAGACTTTATGGATATGCTATCTAACGCTTCTATCCTTTATAAGTTAGATTTGAGTTTTGGATATTGAATATTTTGCATAGCCAAGCGAGTTGCCCCAAAGTCCATTTGCTAACTAGATATGGTAGTTATGAATTCCTTGTAATGTCGTTTGGGCTAACTTATTCCTTGGCTACTTTCTATAACTTAATGAATAATGTTCTTTACGAGTGCCTTGATGACTTTGTAGTTATTTACTTAGATTATATATTCATTTATAGTAGAACACTAGAAGATCACTTGTTGCATTTGACAAAGGTGCTGCAAAGTCTTAGAGAGTATCAACTCCATGACAAGATGGAGAAATATGAGTATGCTTCTTGTAAGATCAAAATTCTGGGCAGTTTGGTTAATGAAAAGCATGTGCGGATGGACCTTAAGAAACTACAGGCTATTGTGGATTGGTAAGCACCGAGTGGGTTCAAAAAACTGTTATTGTGTTTGGGTTTGGAGAACTATATTAGAAGTTAATTTTTGGCTATTCAAAGAAAATACCCCATTAACTGATTTGCTAAAGAAGAATGTTAATTGGGTTTTTTCAGAAGAAAGTGATAAGGATTTTAAGTTTTTTGAAGAAGTATAACCAATATTGTGGCTGCCTAATTTTTAGTTTCTATTTATAGTAAATACCAATATGTATGACTATGAAGTCGGTGTTATGATAGTTCAAGAGGATCACAGAGTAGAATTCGTGAGAAGAAAAATAAATCCTGCATAGCAACAATATTCTGCTTATGAAAAGGAGATGTTTGTAGTACTCTATTGTCTTAAATTTGGTGGGTGTTTCTCGGTACAAAGTTTGTTGTTAGGACGAACAATGTTTCCATAATTACATCAAAACTCAATAAAAATTAAGTCCAAAGAAGTCCTGATGACAGGAGATACTTTCCAAATATGACTTCATTTGGATATACAAAATAGGCAAGAAAAATCAAATTATGGATCCACTATGTCGCAGTAAGGTATTTGCTACAGTTTATGCAATCATTAGACTTGAATATGATTTCATATATTGGATAAAGTTTAGTTTTGGATTTTACTTATTATATATGAAATTGAAGGATCAAGTTAAAGAGAGAATTATTAGAAGGTATATGATCGAGGAAGATTTGTTGTATTTTAAATGGTATATGATCGAGGAAGATCTATTGTATTTTAAAAAGGGAGAGTCATTGTGCCTCAAGGTGATGGAATGAGATAAAAATCCTAAAAGAAACACTCGATACTATCTATAGTGGTCATCTGGGTGTTGAAATAATAATATAATTGTTATCTTGAAATTATTTCTGGTAAAAAATGGGAAATGACATTGAGGCCTATTTTAAGTCTTGTCTTGCATGTCAACTTTATATGATTGAAAGGACAGAAGCGAGTAGTACAAGCTATACCATAGTAGAATGTTCATGAGCTTCCTTTGTTATGGACTTTGTTATCATTTTCCAAAAGTTGATGGTAAAGCATCAACCATGGTTATGGTTGATAGGTTTCCAAAGTATGCTATTTTGATTGACTCTGACTCTTTGTTATTAAAAAATAGTTGTTGCATTGTTCTACAAGTATATGGTGAAAAACTTTGGAGTTCCACTTGATATTGTGAGTGATTGAGATACTCCATTAGTAGGCCATATTTGGACTGTATTATTTAATATGATGGGCAATGAATTATGAAATTCTCAACTGCGAATTATCCACAAAATATGCTTGAAGGTTATTTAAGGTACAATGTGATTACAAGTTAGAGGAACTGGGTGGAATTGTTAGACAGTGCACAATGGAATTATAATTTGTAGAAGTCAATGGAAGAGTCCTTTTGAAGTAGTGTTGAGCATACAACCTAACACATTACTGGAAGTTACTAATTCAAGGATAGAGGGAAAATGTCATGCTACCTACAAGTATGAACGGGAATAGAAAGAATTTCTAAATGAATCAAAAGACAGTTCAAAGAAATAATCAAAACAAATAAATAAGTATACTGACAGAAATAGGCATGGTTTAGAATTCCAAGTTAGTGACAAAGTGTTGCTGAAACTTACTCCCTAATTCTGGAATAAGATCAACAATAAGAAAATTCTTTGTGGGATGATTTCAAGGTATAATGGACCACTTGAAGTAATAGAACGTGTCATACCCAGAGTATATATATTTTAGATAGGAAACATTTCTTAGAATGTTGAGATACCCTCAGCTAAACCATATATCTAGCACTGATGCTAATAATAGTCGATCACGAACGGAAGAATGTAATATAACTAAAATGGGCAAACTATATTAACTAGATTAAATGAATTTGAAATAAAACATCAATATCAAATCCATAAATTGAATACTGAAACTCCATATGAAAAACCTTTACAAATATAAGATAAAATAGTTTCTAGGACAAACCTCTAGCGCCATTAGAAATACTGAAAACTAAACAAACTACAAAGAGAATGGAAGATATTACATCTATTAATTTCTCTATACCTAAAGTAGTGAGAAATCACGATAGACTGTAAGCTGAATGGAGATCCAGTCTAAGCCTGAACACCATATAGTGGCTTGAATGCATAAGAAACTCTTAGTAACATCATCTAATATGTAATACCACTGTTTAATGCGATGTCTATAATTTTGTAAAATTGAGGATGAGCATGATGGGAGATTCTCCTAGATGAAATAAACGATGTGTGCATCCTGGAGTTTAGTGAATTGGTCGCAGACTAAAATGAGGGTGTCCAATACTTTCCAAAGTAAGTGACATGATAATAGTGTATGCAGTAAATTGATCCTAATCAGGCTAAAAGTCCAATGGTGATAATGTAGTTATGGGATATGTATTTGACCCTTTGTTGAGGATAAGTGACTCAATCCAACTCAATGTTGACACTCATATGCTACTAAATTATGCACGGACTAGAAAAATATTAACTTTATTTAGGTTCTCTAAATCAAGCTAATTATGCTATCAAAAACTAAGTCTATATCAATATGATCCTAAAATAGTGTTTTTATGCTAAATTTAGTCTGAAAACTATAATATCATGCATACTTTTATTAAGACCAACTATAATAAATAAACCATGATTTTCATGTATAGCTCTAAGAATCATATAAATATTGTAAATATTAAGCAACAGTTATGAATTTCATGCTTAAGGTTTAGACATATTCTAAAAAATAGTGGTGAAATCGTACAAAAGATGGATAATCTATGCAAAACATGTTACATGCATAACAATGGAAATTAATGAAAAAATTGTGGAAACTGGATTTGAGACTATTGGTACAATTAAATACAAACCCTAGTCATGGGATTAAGATTTCTCAACTAAAAACTTAAAAACTTTGTGCATAACGATGAAAGAAATCCTCATTCAATATTAACATACCTGGTCTTGATGCTTATGAACTGAAAATCCAAGTGGGAACTTGGTTTCCCTTGAGCCTGAAGAGGAACCCTAACTAAAATCTTGAGGGGACTTTGCTAGGTCTGAGAGTTTGTAATTGAAGAAAAATTTTTTCCAAGTTTTAGATATTTATACCTAACTTATAAAGATCCTAAATGATGCAATTTTAGGTTCCATGGGTACATAATATAGGTCATAGGTTTAACATCATAGCTCATATTGTGTGTCGTAAACCTTGACCTAAAAAGGTTACTTACTAGTTCGAATTCACAGATGAAAGTATGGGATATGGTATTGAGGGGGATGGAGGGGGATGAACTAGCGGTTTCTTAGGTCTAATACCAAAAGGACAATGGTCTATAGAGTTAATATTACAGTCGTAGTATGGTTCGTACTATTTAGGACTGAGTTTGGTAATTTCAGGTGGAACTCTATTGATAAGAGCATGTTCTATAGTATGAGTATTACTTCTCGTAGGTTGCTCTTATTGTACGTGGCCCACCTAATGACTTACATATGGACATCCTAAGAATAGACAACATAGTTTGTAGTATTAACACAATGGTTTACAGAGTCGTCTGTACTGTTAGTCTGCAATATTTTTCTCAAAATTTATCTAAGTTACACAAGGGTACTAAATTAATGTTTGGTTCTAAGAATGAAACATGTATGTGGTCTTACAGTATCCACCTTAGGATCATTCATCTTCGAATGAAGACTGAAATTGAGAAAACTTAATATGAACTAATAGAACAAAGTACTATCATTGAATTAAACTGAACACTGAGCTAAACATGAAAATGATTTTGACCGAACTGAAGCTAATATGTTTCTGAACTCACTAGGGTCAATTGTACACATGGGATCATATCAGATTGACAAGAAAATATAAATTCTAAAGGAACTACCTATAGAATAGGGAATAACTACCTCATGTTGAACTAAAGTTGGGAGAAAATAAAAAGAGATACTTAGCCATCATGTAAACTTTGGATTCCCATGTATCTCCCTCTACGTTTTGACTCTTCCAAAGGACTTGATAGAGGCAACATTTTATTCACGAGTCTACGAACTTGTCGGTCTAGAATTCTAACTGGTACTTCTTTATAAGAAAATCTTTCCTTCACATCCACATTGTCTAGGGGAACAACAAGGGAAGGATATATAAGGAAATTATTCACTAAGGACACATAGAAAACTGGATGAATTGATTCCAACTATATAGGAAAATCTAACTTATAGGCCACCCTACCTACTAAGGTGGAGACTAAAAGGGCTCTAGGAGTTGCACCCTGCTGATTTGGGGTGACCAACTGGAGCTTCTAAGTATGGTTACCACCCTTTTCCCTACTTGGAAGAGGGGAAATCCTTCAACCTGTGACTGATTTAGCCACATCCAAAACATCCCTCTTGTCTATACATACACTTTTTATTTATCCTACACTTATTGCAAGTTAGGTGAGTACGCCCTCCTGAAACACTACTTAAGGAACTCACGTACCTTGTCCTACCTCTTCTCTTGTTGAATGAATCTCCCTAAGAAGGCATCCTAAAATTTTCCATTCTAATTATACATCACCATCTCCTCTAATCTTTTTCCTCTAGTCGAACCAAATTCTAGCAAAATTTTTAAGATGGTACCCTAAAAGATCAACCATTTCTGGTTCATTCACCCTCATAATCCAACATATCCTCTGAACCTCCTCAATGAAACACTTCACTTTTGACCGTTAAAACTCTAGTGGATTCATCCAAAGGAAACCCCGAACTTCAACAGTATCCTGAGCACTCATAGAAGCTATTGGGACTTCTCCTTATATATTGACCTGAGTGGTCATGCCTGATTATGAAAATGGATTCCATCCTAAAACTTGGTATTGGTGACATTATCGTTTAGAGGCTAAGGCTGAACAATGCCACTAGAGTGGCTGCAACAACTGAGGTCTGGGGAGTTTGGTTTTAGTTATTGGTCCTAGCTCCTACCCAAGTTTGCACATTTTGTCTGTATGGTGGAATATTCTGCAAGAGCGTAGAGTAGGAGTCAAAAGAATGAAGATGTAGAATCCATAGCATGAGTAAGATCATGAAATAAGAGAAACTTGTTAGTACAACCTTTGTAGCCTCTCCCTTAGAAGTGTGGTACGATTTACAACCATAAAAGAGACTCTACAAAATGTGTATCTTAGATATCCAAAGACTCTTTATCCTTGTTGTCATGACCTGCAAATCGAGCTGTGATAGCAGCTACATATCACCCGGAGACAAGCCCAACCTTAGCCCAGAGCAAGTAGCATGGGTCAATACTAAGAACCCAAAAGGAAAAAGGGGAAGGAGATGAAGATGAGAAGTAAAAGTAGGACATAAAAATACATAACTAAACATAACTTCCCAGAATTTGGTATCATGGATGTAGAACATCTATATATGGAAACTAGAAAATACAATCCAGAATCGGGCAAAACCACAAAATAGCTATCCAGGACCTAACTAGGATAGCTCTAAGATTGGACAGAAAAACATTCAACAAGGATGACAGCTGCTCAATAAATCCTCTGGAAGCACACCAACTATCTTGAACGATCGTGTCCGCTCTGCTGGCTCGTACTAGGGTCTGCAACATCAAAAGATGCAAAAGTGTAGCATGAGTGCTAAAAGAATGGGTACCTAGTAGGTATTATAGGATGACTGGGTAAAAGTAAGCATAATCAAGGTAAAGAGTGATGAAAAGTAGATAAAGGAACACAAGATACAACAACAAAGGGTAACTAAAATAGTAACTAGCAAGTGCAGTGCAAGGTCAGCTATCAGTATGTGCAGTGTCAGCAAACAAGTGTACTATAAAGTCACTATCACGGTGTGATACCTAGACCCCTAGATCACAAGAAGATCATAACCCAACAAGACATATACCTAGAGCTCTAATGTGTCCAGCACAAGGATGGGGTCAATAAGGAAGAACAAAAAATATCAAAAAGCCAAGCTAACAACAAATACAGTAAATGTACGAATATCACCTATGAAAGTCAGAAAGGAACAACAAAGTATACTAGCAACCAAACCCGACTAACATCTCATTCTACCGATAGGTACAAATAACCAATCAAGTAACCTAACAAGTGCTTCCCCCGCAAGTCTCACAGGGTACAAATCAATGCGTAGGGATGCAATTTAAAGGGGTACTGGAAAAGTAAATACATTCCGGCATGCAACCTCTTTGGGTAGTCCTAAATCAAGAGGGACCCATGAAGGACTCGAACCATATAAAACTACTCCCCCATATACCCCTCCCTCGGGTTACGCATCATTCCCTAAACACAGCGGCCTGAATCAGCAGGGCTCATGGAGGGACTCGAACCCACATGCAAAACCCCGTAAAAAGACCACCAATAGTATAGTCATCAGGGCAAGAGTTCCAAAACTAGGGCTCATCTCGTATATCATAGCTCAGTGGAAACTTAAGTTCAGTCATGTAGTAAAAAACCAATCTCGATTAGACCTAACTATCGCCGTGTAGGTAATATCAAGATCGTGATAATGAGTAAATACACTTAAATGATGTGAGAAAATAGATCCATACTGCTCATAAGCGCAATTGTGGAATATATAAGTATATATAAAATCTATTTCTAGTTATTACTGTGTTAAAATGAAGTTACCTTTTGAAATGTTTAATGCATGTTCGCTGCAAAGAATCAATGAAAAGGCTAAAATAGTCTAAGGCTGCAAACTGGAATCCATAGGATGGATTTTAAGTCCTAGTCACAAGGTACATCTTCTCCTAGCCCAACTGTTGTTTTAAGCCACGAGAAATCACACCAAAGTTTCCATAAATGCCTAGAGGACGCCCGTTAAGGGCCAAGTACACACCTATACAGGGGAAGACATAGAGCTATCATAGCTCAGTCCAACACAACTCACTCCTATGATCTCACCGGGATAGGGAATAATATCATCACACAGGGCTTCTAACTACCCATCAAAGCCATATTCAACTAGGTACAATGTCATCACATAAGGCAACTAACTATCTATCATAGTTGAAATTGGCTATTTATAGCCTAAAGAGATACACTTTCCCTAATCACACACACATGTAAGGTGGCACAAAAAATAGTCAGCCTACCTAGATCGGGTCTAAAGCAACCAACCAAAATTAGGGGGTAGCTACTAAGCTCTAATGACTAGTATAATCCCCTCCCAACCATACTACATTCCAGAGTAAACATATAATAATAGCACCAAACATATAATAATATGCATCAAAGGTGTTACTCCTCACCCCACTACACTACATTAAAGAGTCGGCGTTGAACACGCGGGTAGGGCGATATAGCCCTAGGGTGAGTAGTTAAGCTACAAGCCAACTAAGTAGGCCATAGGCCTAAAAAATAAGCATATCGATACCTGAGTAGTAGTCCCATCCCCAATCTGGCGTTTTACCATTCACATACTAGACTGATACCCAGTCTGAATAAAGTAGACCATAGCCTACCTGTATGTCACGACCCGATTTCTCGGAGTCATGATGGCACCTACTATCCCACCAGTAGGAGAACCAAACCCTGTAGTCCGTA
>JBDJHY010652811.1:0-16090 GCA_039654485.1 Withania somnifera | reverse complement strand
ATCAAAGGGGTGCACAGGAAATAAATGTCTGATAATAACATACCTACACACTCCTTCTCTAGAACTAAGGTTTGCAATATAGAACCTATGGAAGACCTCGTGTGTATACCTCTCCTCCACCATATAACCCTTTCTCAAATGTCGTATACTAACAAAAAGGAGCAAGGTCCATGGAGGGCCCAACATCCCATATGAAAATTCTCATAGTAATGATGTCATCATGGAAACGATGCCAAAACTCAAGTACTACTAGTATACAATAACTTAGTTGAAAATCCATAGTATTATCACATACGCAATTTATGTATCATCAGTGACAGTTTATAAAATAAGCTTTAGCAAATATGAGAAAATAGTTCCATGCTGCTCAACAGTCGTGGAAAGCATAAGAAAACTACAAAAGCTAGTTTTTCCTGTTTTAAAATTGATTTAGCTTATATCTTAAGAAAATAGCTCTATACAAGAGAGTGGTCATGGAAATTATATGTATAAATAGGAAACTACTTCACGTATTAATCTAACAAAGACCTGGTTGTTATATTAAAAATAATTTATTCTAATAACTAATATTTACTTCTTTCTAGGTAGCCAATGAATGCTTAGAAGATAGATTTATAATTCTAGAAACAATTTCAACATAGTCTATAGATCGTCCAAAGGCGACTATCAAATATCATCTCAAACACCAAATTCCCGAAAAGTACCCAACCTGGGTCAAAGGTTCAAAATATAAGGTTAAGTATGCAAAGGGTGCTAATACATCCCAAAATTAATAAATTATCCAAACCTTAATAAATCCAGGGTATGCTACTCATGGTCAAGTACATATCAATATAGAGATATAAGTCACTTAGCAAGTAATGGTGTTCAGGAAGGGACTACAATAGGATTCTACACATACTGGATCTATCTCAGATCCAAGAACCGAAAATATGCTTGATAGGGTAATCTATAGGGTCTTATACCGATAACAAGTCAATTAAGGGAGATTGGGCAAAGAACATGAGAGAAACAATAATTATAACTTATAAGACTATCTGCAGGACGACAACCATACAAATATAAAGCCAAGTAAGCATAAGAAAGCATTAAAGATAAGTAGCATTAGCAGGAGACACCAATCCTCAATATCGATCTCATATACTAGCAAGTCACATTATAAATATCATACATATGTATAGTCTAAGAGAAGAGAATGCATATACTAGCAAGTCACATTATAAGTAGCACATACATGCATAGTCTAAGAGAATAGAAATCATAACCTACCCGATGACTGGAAAAAATATCTGAGTACGAAGTTAAAAATTAAACTTCACAGAATAGTACGAACGAGTTTGAAATTATAAAATTTATAATGCAAAAGTCAAAACATGAAGAACAAGAACCATATTTCTATATAAAACCTCATGTCAGATTATAGAATAAAAACATGCTCGTGGGCCCAACAACATGAAAAATAGGAATAAAAATGCCAACACATAGAGTTCAACTCAAAGAATTTGTGGTTTAAAATAAGGATTAATTTAAAAAGAAACGAGTAAATACTAGACCGCAAATTTTATAGTACAAAACTTTATATATAAAAATTATGCTAGAATTATACGAGAATTAACCGGAATGATTAGGCATGAGTTTAATAATTCAAAACTTGAACTACTCACTTAAAATTTGAGAGAGAATTTTTAATGATGCATGGTATCATTATATATATACGTATATCACATTTTTTCACTTTCCAGTTTAAGAAAGATTTAAATATTTGTACGGTGGATAAATATTAGTAATCTATATATATATAGATCAAACTATATTTTCCACCTCAAAATGAATGTGACTTCTCTTTAATGCATGGACTACCACCATCCTCCTTCCACCTCCACATGTAATGAGGTTTAAAGGTTAGTATTTCACCTTCATTATTTAAATATTCTGTGTTGTATAAGTTCATTATAAACTAATTCCAACTTTATAAATACACATTAGTAGAAGATTATTTATAATAAAACCTTCTTGCTATAGTAATAACTTTTCAATATAATTTCACATACTATCTCTGTTGAAATGCTAGAGTAGCTTCATAACTTCTTGTAAAATAAATGAATATAGGACTATTATTTCATAAGAATGCTTCAAAAATATATATTGTTTGTAGAGGCCAATAAATAAATATATGCATTTTTTATTTTATTAAAAAATAAGAATTACGACTAGAACATATATTTAGTTATTACCTCATCTAATGCCATAACACGCACCTGAAAGTCCAAGGATTCAAACGTAGAGTCCATCTAGAAGAAATTTCATGTTCCGGTGCTAAAGGAACTGCCGAAATTTGATTCCAAGAATATTTTCAAGGAATTTATTCTTGAATTACCTAAATATAAAGTTAAATCTCCTAAAGGGGAAAGATATAGACACAACAGAACTTCTGTCGCAACCCAAAACTCAGATTTTATTGGCACCTATGATCCCACCAGTAGTCTAGCCAACCGCTCAGCCCAGTGCAACAAGTGACGGACCAACACTAGCTAACCAACACTAATATAAGTATCAAAAAGTAAGACATAAGACACATAAAAAAAATACATTTATAAAACACCTCCTAGGACTGGTAACTGTGACAAGATGGATCTAATGTACATCACAGTAATAAAAAGTTATACATACAACCTCTCCAGCATTAGGTAAATACAAAAGACAATTCTTCCCTAACAAATAAGGAAGAATCTTCTCACAGGTGGAGAACCGGCTCAGTCCAAATGCTGGAAGCTCACTGTGATCTCTGAAGTTCACTAGCACACCAATACTATACGATACCACCTCCTCCGATAACCAGCGCTAGTATCTGCACTACAAAAATGGTACAGAAGTATAGCATGAGAACCAACAACATAGGGTACCTAATAGGCATCATAGGCTAACTAAGCCCAATCAAATACAAGTAAGATGCAGTGTGTAAATAAAACAGGTCAGAAGAAAAAAGGTAAAATAGTATAAAAAACAAGGTATAGCTACAAGGAAACAAGCAGAAAGAAATAACATAAGTATAAGTACTCAGCCTCTCTGAAATGTAGCTAGCATCCTTAGTTTAATTCACAAGTCCATTGAAACATACCTGATATCCAGATCAACTCAACCGACGGCCGAAATGAATAAATAAGAGGATAAAAAAGTATAGAGTAAAGAAAAAGCAAATAGCAGATAAAATCCAAATAATTCCACATCCCACCACTGATACATACAAACAAAATCATACCAACCTAACACCTTATCCTAACAATATGCACAAATAGGGAAAATAGACTAAGTGTGGCTCCCCACATAAGCCCGCAAGGTATAAATAAGCAACAAAAGGATGTGCAAGGGGTAGAACAGAAATAATACAAAAGAACCAACAACCCCAGAGGTCCCACCCCCAATAACTACATAAGTCACCCTCCCTTAGGGCTATTCCCTAATCTAACCCTAGGAACCCCGCCCGCTGGGAACCCTTTTGGAGGTCTTGCCTTTAAATCATAAGCTAGGGACCCATCCCATTGGGAGCCTATCTCTACATCCACATAGGAGGTCCCACATCTAAACAAAACTCCAAAAATCCCCCCTCATCTATGATGATCACCCCTTAGTACATATAATATAAGAAGAACCAAGTTCCAGTTATATATTTTTGAAAATAGTCCATACCATTGTGTGGTCGTAGAACAAAAGTCCTAAAAACCTATTTTTAGATTAAGTTCAGAAAAAGTTTCGTGTCTAATAGCCTTTACCTCTCCTAGGTAATAAATCACCATAGGGTTACCACCCATTCACAGGTACCACGATATGCATGCACTCGAAAACAACCAATGCAAATAGAAGGCACACTCTAAGTATATGAAAGGACCAAAGCCACCATCTAAGAACACACCAAATCGAATAGAAAAAGGATATACCATCATTATTACAATAACCCCTTAGTCACCCTCAGTAGTCAAGGCATACTATGCTCAGCCTACAACCAACTACGGCACCACGCGGGGCCCTAAAATGGGTAAATGAGCACAGAAAGAGAAGGAAAGTTATACAAACTACTTATCCAACCCAAAAACTATCTAGAATCCAATAAGTACTCAGTATAAGACCATTCTAAAGAGTAGGTAAGCATAGACTACCTGAACACCGGTGAAAAGCTCTTACAAAGTACGCGCACTACTCGAACAGCCTCAGAACGCCCGTAATAGCCCAAAATTTAAAAAACAAGGTCTAAGGGTCAAAAGGTAAAGTTTCATACCCATGTTGCATAATGCACATCGGGTCATAAATCAGGCTTAAAAATGAGGTCGTGGGCCCTGCATCCCAAAAAACAAACTAAAAGTATTAGCACGAAGGCCTCAGATCAAGGAACCCATAATAAGCTCAATAGGACCTCCTGAGGGTCCTTAATTGGCCAACAAAAGTTTATGCATTAGCTAAGAAATAGTTCAACAATAGATAGTGAGAATTACGCATGAAAATGTACTGAAAACTAATGGAAATGCTAAAAAAGAACTTCCCAAATCTTGGCCAACAATCCCAAGAAAACCCTCTTGAAAAAACCCCAATTATGATAAAAACAAAGAAGAAGAAACTAATTATAAAGTTGGTAGGGAAAACTATTGGAAACTGATATTTATATGCCAGTATTCCTACATCGTAATTACTTCTAGGACTACCCAATCGTGACCATCGAGAACCAAAAATATCGTAATTGCGATCGAACACCACACGATCGTGAAGAACAGAACCCCAGCCTTCTTTGATCGCTCCTAAGGGCATCGCGATAGCGGTGCATTGTCCCCCTGAACCATAGAATGGCCACTGAGGTTCACAAGATTGCTATGAAAAAGCAGACAACCTGCCATGATCATGAATAAAACCACGCGATCACAATGACGGAACTATGCGTGTATTTTTTATAGAAAAATAGTTGTTTCAGCTGTTCAAAAAAAATCCAAACAAGGGATCAAAATGGAATCAGGAAAGGATTTTAGCAAACAAAAACATCAAACAACATGAAAAAGACATTTTGTATTCAATGTAAATGTCAAATGACCATACGAGATCAATTAAGAAAAAATAGCCCCCAACCCAAAATGAACCAAAAACTTACTTCTCATACGGGAACCCAAAATGCTCTCTGATACTTAGGAAAATATGGAAATAACACTACTAACCCAAATTCAGTATTCCATATTTGATGTAAGTGTTATAATTTCTATCCATCTCTCCTATCATCAAAATCCATCCAAGGCTCCAAAAAGAAATCCAGTTGAACTGAATTTCCAGAAAACAGCTTAAACCCAAAATGAGAACCTGAGTAATTAACTAATTGTCCAACTAGACCAAAGTTGGTATTCTATATCTATTGGAACTGTCATAATTCAATTTCAAAAATATTTACTAAGAGTTCACTCTCAAGTTCAACTATTTTAAGGTTAAGCCTTCAAAACAGGGAAACTGAAATAATGAGTAATAAAGTTGCAAAGAAATCAAACTACTAGCCCAACAAGTCATAAATGACATTGGGAAATTACCATATGACCCTAAATATATTAAAGGCAAAAAATTAAGGAAATGACTAGGAAGGTCATTACATTTTCCCTCGGCCTTAGGAAGTGATAAGTAACTTAGGAAGCCACTAGAAATATCTAGACACAGGGATCTTGCAAAGATGATGTAACGGCCCAAGAGGGTGATTACATGTCATTTACAATTGTAAATGAATTCCTAGAAGTATTTCCTAAGGATCTAAACCAAGTACCTCTAGGTAGGGAGAAAGACCTCGGGATAGACCTTCTTCAAGATACTCAATATGTATTAATTATTGCATATGAAATGACCCTAGCAGAGATTATAGAACTAAAAGAATATTTTAAAAATGTATTACATAAAAGGTTTTACCAGTCCTAGTGTATCCCCATGGGGTGATCCATTCCTTTTAGTTATAAGAAGGATGGTTATCTCCATATGTGCATTGATTATTTCTAGTGAAAAAGGTCATAATAAAGAATACGTATTATATCCCTAGTATTGATGACCTGCTCGACAAATTTTAGGGCGTCTGTTGCTTTTACCTCAAGTTAGGATATCATCAAAAGAAAGTTAGAGAGTAACTTTTTGAAGATATCCTTTGTATAACTTGTATGGTAACTATGTGTGTATGGTTATGTCTTTTGTACTAGTGAATGCTCCTTCAACTTATATGGACCTCATGAATAGGGTGGTAAAATATTAATTGGACATGTTTGTGATTATTTTTATATATGAAATTCTTATTCACTTTAAAAGTGAGGAAGAGCACACAAGCCACCTGAGCATCCAATATCGTCAATAATTTGAAAACATCTCTAAGTGAGTTTTTGTTTGAGTCATTTGCCTTACTTTTCCATATCAATATACTGTAAGGGTATTAAGGTAGACTCTCAGAATATTGAAGGAGTGAAGTACTGCCCCAAAGCCACATGTCCTTCAGATATTCAGAG
Source organism: Withania somnifera (assembly GCA_039654485.1). NCBI lineage: Eukaryota > Viridiplantae > Streptophyta > Magnoliopsida > Solanales > Solanaceae > Withania > Withania somnifera. Next base: position 9,587 of record JBDJHY010652811.1, on the reverse strand, counting down.
TTTTTGGGTTTAGCAGAGTATTATAGGATTTTGTTGATGATTTTTTTATATTTATGATTATTTAAATCAGTTGACTTAGAAATAGGTCAAGCTTTAGTTCTCTAATAGTTCTAAGAAAATATTTTAATAGTTAAAGACTCGATTAATTACAGCCCCAATTTTTACCCTGTTACAAGGTACCACTGGATTTGTTGTTTATTTGTGGTGCTTACCTAGTTTGAATTGGTTTTATATTGATGTAGAATAGTAAGTTGATTACATATTCCTGGAATCAACGTATGACTCATCAAAATAATTATCTGAGTCGTGACCTTGATCTAGAGGCATTGGTTTTTGCTTTGATAATTTGGTGACACTATCCCTATGGTGTACATATTGATGTGTTTACTAGTCATAAGAGCTTATATTATGTATTTAGTTAGAAAGAGTTGAATCTTCATCAATGGAGATGGATTGATCTCTTGAAATATTATGATATGTATGTGCTTTACCATCTGGGTAAGGCAAATGTTGTTGAAGGTGATCTTTGTGGGTTGCACTGGAATAGTATGGTATATATGGAAGAATACAAGAAAGATTTTCTCAAATATGTGAAGAGTGTTGAACATTTAGGTGCTCATCTTATAGATTTAGATGATAATGGTTTAATAGTCTAGATGATTCAGAGTTTACAATGGTAGTTAAGGTGAGAAAAAGGCAAGATGGTAATTCTATTTTGTAAAAGATCAAGGGTCCTTTCCATAAGAATAAGGAAGAAGTTTTCTCTTGAAAAGGAGATAGTGTGTTATGTTATAAGGGTATGTTATGTGTTTTAGATGTAGATGGGTTAACATACAGGATCATAGAAGAGGATCACAGCTCTAGCTATTGAATTCATCAAGGTTCCACTAAGATATACTAGGATTTGAGAGAGTTCTTTTGGTGGAAAAGTATGAAGAGGGATTTTGAAGACTTTGTGGTTAAGTGTCACCACTATTAGCAAGTTAAGGTTGAGCATTAAAGCTAGGAGATATGACTTAAAACTTCAAACTTACTACTTAGAAGTGGTAATTAATTAATATGTTCTTCATTGAAAGGTTTCGTTGTACTCACAAATAACATGATTTTATTTTGGTGATTATGGACAGGATGACCAAATCTGCCCATTTTTTTTCTAGTCAAATCTACCTACTCAACCGAGAACTATGACAAACTCTATATTCAAAAGATTGTAAATTTTCATGGAGTTCACCTCACACAAAGGCACTTATTTCACCTCATAGTGTTGGAAGTCTTTCCTGAAAGGCCTCGGTACGTGAGTAGACTTCAACACAATATTGCATACATAAACATATAGCTAGGTAGAGAGCACTATTCAAACCTTGGAAGATATGTTTAGAGCATATGTTATTAACTTTTAAGGTAATTAGGATGATTATTTAGCTCTTGCTGAGTTTGAACACAATACTAACTACCATTCCAATATTCAGATAGTTTTGTATGATACTCATTATGAGAGGAGATGATATCTCATATCGGTTGGTTTAAGGTTGGTAAGGTGCTTTAATGAGGCTAGAATCAGTTCTGACACCATATCGAATGTTTAGCTTATCAAGGAAAGGTCTAAAATAGCTTAGAGTCATCAGAAGTTGTATTCAATTATGAGAAGAAGAGACCTTGAGTTTGAAGTTGATGATTGAGTATTCTTGAAATTTTTGGCCATGAAAGGAGTAATGACATTTTGGAAGGTGTGAATCTTAGTGATAATGCACAATTAGACTATGAAACTAATCTAAAAGTATACACGAATGTTGTCAAGTATAATTACCCAACTTATGAGGTCAGGGTCGAATCCATGAGGAACAATATAAGGGCAATCGAGTAAGAATAGAAACTAAAGCACAATTGCTATGACTCGAATGGATCTAACACGTAAAGGGTAGGATAAATGTAGAAAAAGGTGTTAAAAGTAGAATATCAAATAAACAAGGTTTAATATATTTCTTCATAATTCAAACAAAAATAAGAACGATCAATGTGATTAATCCTATTAATGATCCATTATATTAAACTAAATACTAAATTGATTATACATGTTTAAATATTAGCCTTCTATTCTAATGTGTTATTAGCTTCATTCAAACATTAACTAACCCTCCTTTGCTTGTTCACTCAAATAAAGTTAAGGAGCATAAACACAACCTAATTAGGTTACACTAGGATTCTACCATTTCTAGCTCAAATCCATTAATGAGAAAAATACTCAAGTAATGCTAAATCAAAGTTTCCAATCCTAATTTACTCTTTCAAGTTAAATTAAGATAAATGGGCAAGTCTTAGGGTTAGTTACTCCCTTTTGGAAGTGATTAAGATCTACAAAAGCCAAATAATAATCAATAAGTAATAAATTTATATAAAAGAAAAAAATAGAATCAAACCAACCTTATTGAATAAAAATTTAAATATGTCTATTAACAATATCCAAACAAACTACACACTAAAATTATACAATAAAACTAAGTGAAGAAGAAATGGGTACTAATATTTCAATAGTTCTAATCCAAATCATTAACCCAACATGTAGTGTTCTTGTCCTCTTTTGAAGGTTAAAAATCCTAGATAGTTGTGAAAGAAGGGCTGATGGAGTATATGTGGAAATTGGGATCAAAATAGTGAATTTCCATAACAGTCTTTGAGTGGTTGAGCCGCCCTTCACTGTGTTAGTGGTCTGTTATCGAGTTCGCGGTGCTTTGATCAGATCCTTCATCATATTCGCTATTGACTCTCTGCATTTGCAAAGCTTTGGCTACAGTGTTGACTGCGTTTGCAATACGCTGTCGCATTCACAAAGAGGGGTGAACTGGTAAGGACCAGTTTGGTCTAGTTTTATCAATTTTGTTCTACTTTTGGTCTTTTTTCAAACATAATGTGTATTCCCATCGATCCACACTTGAAATTTATCATTTTGTATCATAAAATGAGCTCAAGTGATGATTAGACACCTCAAAATAATCACAAATAGACCCTAAAAGGTTGTAATTTTACCACTTATCAACAACCCAAACTTAAACTTTTGATTATCCTCGAGCAAATAAAATATAATAATAATAAGAGGGTATTACCAATTCAAACACAAATATCAATTCATTACTACCACTCCATATTCTCCAAAACAAACAAAAAGTTTTGACTTCTGTTGGCATTAATGATAAGCCAATTAACACATGAGAAACTCCTTCCACATTTCATCACATATTCAATAATGCAATAGAACATATAAAATGACTAAGTGACAATAACGAAATTCAAAAAGTGACTCAACAACACTAGCTTAGAAGATATGATCAATTGGCTTACTTTCAGAATTGGTCACCTTTGCCAATCCTTCCTAATTCACATTCCCCCACAATAAAAAAGTGCACCAAAACACACTTTATGTGTAGCAAGAAGACAAGGCACTAAAGAACAAGTATTCACACTCAATAAAGAATTTCAAATCCCAACAAGTATTATACCATAAGATTTCCCTTATTTTCTTTCATCACTATCATAAAAGTGTTCAGTGGGATATCCCTGAAGGACTTTTTAAAACTTGTAATTTAGGCTTCAGGATGTGTAGGATAAGAACTTAGCATAATAGTGACTACACATTCCTTAAATACTGAACTACATTTTTTAGTTATTATCAAAATGTTGATCATTTTTCTTTTTATTTTCACCATTTTCATAATCAACCAACCATTATTGTTCTCACTCTAGCTTCCCCATTTATTAAAATATATTTTATTATTTTTTTATATGAGATTTATGACTCTTTCATTGACTTTTTATTTTGGGAAACACTTACATAACTATCAAACACATCCTCCAACTCTCCTTACACACCAGCTTACGCTTGTAGCCTATGTTTTCAAATTTAGCACTCAAGGAGGTAAAGGTATTTAGGCTTGTAGTGCAGTTTCCAAAGAAAGTTTAAAGCTCAAAGGGGGTAACTAAGGATAAAAACATAATGCAAGGGTAAGATATTGAGTTCTAGTAGGTTCAAGAAAATCACAAAGAAAACATAGGGTCATTTCTCCAACCAAGTCAATTAAGAGTAGCACTAAAATACTAACCAGGCTAGTTCTAGATAACACAAGTAGCAAAAGTATTATAGAAAAAAACTCACAACACATGTCATTTGAATTATTCAAGATGGCTAAATTTCACTTCCTAGAAAGGACAATTAGAGTCATGAGAAAATTATCATGACATCACCAACTAGTGAATCAAGGAGTCACAAAAAGAATTTAAAAAAATCACAAAAAAATTTCATTTTCATGCATCTTGATTTTCAAAATTCACAACATATTTTGGAAGGCTCGGCTCATTATGGAGACTAATAAACTAGCCATTCCCTTTCTACACCTATAACTACAAAAATATAAAAATTTTAGTGACATTTTCCCTTAAGAAACTCGTCACTCTATCTATCATCGGGAATGGTCACTCACACTATGAACTAACTAAAGGAAGAAAGCTATAAATAAATGTGGGAAAGAACAAACACTAATCCACCAATTGGATGTATAAACATAAATATAAACAAAAATATCCACACAAGCTAGTAGTATAATCAAGTAACAACCCTATACCTCCAACTTAAAACATTGCAGTGCACACACTACATAAGCACATAATAAGTAAGAATGAAGAGAAACTACCTAAAAAGTCAATCAGTCTGAACTAGAGCCAGAGGTAAACTCCAACTAATCAAATGCTTATCATTGAACTAACTCAAGCGTAGAGGAATCACATCCTATCCATGATCTAGCCCAAGAATTGTATCTTCTTTCTTTCATTATCGCAAAAATGTGTCTATCTCTTCTCGATTTTCCTTTGTCTGGGGCTCCTCGTCTGTAGCCCATTGATGATGGAATCCACCTTATTTATGAGATCTTTCTATGTTGCACCTTCTCCTACAGTGATTCTGTGGTCTCAAAATCTGTTGGTGCATTACTCCCAGGGGTATCAAAATAAAGGCTATGTCTCAACTATTTAATATGTGCATCAACCCCATGTATCTGGATCAAGTAGTGGAAAATAGTATAAACCCTAGACTATAGTGTCCTTTTGGAGTCAGATGACCCTACTGCAACTACTAGTGTGACTGTGGCATCAGTGCCATCCTCACGAAACTGCCTCAGAGAAGGAGAACAAAAATCTATCTTTCTTTTCTTCTTTAATTTGTCCGGCTTCCCCTTTTCAGTAAAGGATAAGTAGGCCTTCTTGGCTGTTGCATCTCTTCAATAGGGTGCCTCAATAGCCTAACAACATAACATAGTCGAGTGACTAGACAAGGAATAATATTCTCCTTTATCTCTCTTTTGCTACCTCCCGCATATGATCAATAGTATGAGCCCCCACGTTTACCGGAACAACATTCACAATGGAATAAATAATTAAGGATCTTCCTGGTGTCACATCAGTGTCATGGGTCTATTGTATGATCCTCACACATATAATGGAAATCTAAGTCTTGGCTTTGATTGTGAAGTAATGTGAGTGTACCCCTTTTTTCTCTTTATCAACCTCGGTGTCTTACCATCATGCAGTATGTCAACAAACTATTGGCTCCTAAGCTCCTTAATCTTAGATTTGTACACCTCATTATCCACATTGGGCAGCTCATAAAGTCTATTTAAGATCTTGGGGTTGAAACTAACTAATACCCCCCCCCTCTCGCGTACAGTAGTGACCAAAAGCTGGTAAAATTAGTCAGAGAAGCATCAACATAAAACTGAGTCACTACTGTATGGTTTTCATCCATAGGCTAAGGTTTAGAACACATCCATCTACTCGGTACAAACCCCTGATAGAAGCCTAGCATATTCTTTTCAACACTATCAAAAGTGATCCCTCTCTCATAAACGAATGGTTTTGATAGAAATATACCGTAAAACCTCTCACTTTCTGCGGAAAAAATTGATCACGGTCATAGTGCTCTTCAAATTAAAATTCAAATGGAATTTTTTCCTTTATCTCATTGCGTGTGAAATCCATTTTTCACCAAAACACCTACAAAAACAAGACAACATGTTAAAATATCTTGTGTACACTTAAAACAATGTATTAAGGAGTATATGAGAAAAATATTCAGGTTTAAAAAGACTCAAGCACTACTGTTTTTTTCCAGATGTTTCCTTCTTCGCGTTCACGGTCAGTGGGTCGCATTTGCGAAGGTCAAATGAGTTTTTGTTATCCATATTCACAATTATTTGGCCATTTTCACGGAGGCCAGGGGAATTTTTTTCTCGTCGTTCATGGTAGATAGACGTGTTCATAGAGAAGAATAGATTACCCAGTTCAAAGTTTTCTCTAAGAAAATTTGTTGAACACTTTGGGCCAACTTTTCATAATCATTTTGGACTCAATTTTGGGACAAATCTTTACCCCTAGGAAGAACACATAAAAATCAACCCCTTACTCGCATTTTACGCAAGAAAAACACCACAACATTTTAAATCATGGATAAAAAATTAAAGTCTCTGCATTGCTTTCTAATTATTGTTCATCTCAAAGAAGAAGGATGAAATAAAATTTAAGAGGATTGGAGCACATACCTTAATGAAGAAATAAAAAGTACTTTAATTGAGTTTTAAATTGACACTACTGATTTCTGGGGTTATCTTTTTCTTTTAAGAGGGGAGGAAAAAATAGTGCTAAAATGTCACTTACTTGGTAATTTCAGAACATGAAATACCCGTGAGTTCGGTTGTTCATCACATTCGTGGTCCTCTACTGCATTCGCGAAACACAAATTTCATCAAATGTCACATTTCTAATGGACGAACGCATTCGCGAAGAACGAATTTAGGCTCAGTTTTATCTTCTCAATGGAAAAATTGGATGATCGTTTGATGTGCTGTTTGGTCGCTGAAATGGCACTTAACTCGCAAAAATTACCCAAACATTAGCCATTGGCTCTATGAATATAGTATATGCGCCAAAATGGCTTGTAGGTTGTCAATTTAACTCCTTGAGCATCGATTTGGCTCGCATTATAACCTACAAATCAAACACTTTAAAAATCTCTACATTTATGGATCAGTAAAGAAAATATATCCTAAATTATTCTAAAAAATCAAGAATATGAAATTTTAAACTAAGAGTCCTAAAAATTAAAATTACTAGACATCAAGTTACAATTGTGTTTCTCCACTTTGAAGATTTAAATTTCCGTTTCAACTTATTACCAAGTTTTCTTTGGATTGCATTGGATGGTTGAAAATTGAGATGAAGTCCCTAGCTTGAAGATCACAATTTGTAATACTAATCCCTTAAATGGGGAATGTCATTTTTTTTCCTTGGTATCATGATCTCCAACACAAGTTCACCCTCATCGACTCCATCCATATTCTCCAATGGCTTTGATATATCATTTTCACCATCCTCCACTAATCCCAATGTTAAAAAGTCGAGTGAATGCGGTTTTTGATGCAACAATGTCAAAGTTGCTTTTTTTTGGAAACCTTGTTCCCATTTATACTAGAGTCATCAACCATGAATCATTGAACTTCCATTTCAACCTCTAATACCGTTTCCTCTATTTTGGAATCTTGAATGATCATTGGGTTGGTGTCTTGTAAATCCCCATCAATTCCTCATAATTAATTCTTACTCCCTCCTTTATTGTCATCAACTTAAAAAAAATTCTACAATCCATTGGTGTTGAACACGAAAATCATCAATTTGAGCTTTTAATTTCTCTTCCAAGTTGTAGATGCCAATATCGAATAATACCACACTTTGCAACAACTTCACATGCCTATTGAGGCATTATCCTCACACATTTTGAAAGATCTTGATGAAAATCCACGTACAACATTAGCCATTCTAGGCTCACAACATCCATTATGTCAAGATCTTCTTCATGAAAGGTGGACAACTCCGTGTCACTTTAATACTTATTATAGGAACTCGTGGTGCACTCATTTTTCTCCCGATGCCATTCAGACAAATTTTCTCATGGTGAGAGAACGGGATTTGCAGATATGGACTACAACCATCAACATCATTTTTAACCCAAGATTCAATTTCCCAAAAAAAAGAAATACATATTCAAAACTAACTATAAAAATCTAACAAAAAGTATAAAAACATTTTCACAAATCCGAATCAATGAAATTAATCTCTAATTCCTAAACTATCTCAATATGTCAAATTGTTCCTCCACAACGGTGCCACTTTCATAACTATTAGTTACACTCCTGGAATAATCTAAAAGTGCACACAAACATTGTCAAGTATAATTATTCAACTTATGAGGTTGGGGTTGAACCCACGAAGAACAATATAAAGAAAATCAAGTAAGAACGAAAACTAAAGCACAATTTCTATGAATCGAATGGGCCTAACAAATAAAAAGGGAATACTTATAGAAAAGGGTGTCACAAGTAGGGATCCTGACACTGCACTCCTGAGAACTTGACAGGGGTAATCCGTAGGAAATAATCCATGATCTTTCGCACGTCAAATACGGGGAAGGAAAGAGCTAATGCTCGTACTGGTGCAAAAGTGGTAATCTGGAATGAAGTAGTCGGTGTAACTGGTGGTGCTGTTGAATATGTGCATACTGAAGAAAGCGATGCACCCTATACCACTCCTTAAGAAGATGACTAGGGTCTATCTTCTACTGTGTTGTCTAGCATTTGTAGCATCTTCCGCAACAGATTTATGAAGTCAGAAGGCGGTGGATGGATAAACGGTGGTGGTACTACAGGAGCTTCCTGCGGCTGGGGCAATGAAAATTAGAAAAGAAACATCTCCTACCCCCTCCTGTCCTTTTAGGGGAGGGTCTTAATCTACGAAAGACCCTCTGGTATGCACCATATGTGAAATAATGAAGACATGTTAAATTCTCAAAAATGGTACGAATATCAATGTATGACAGAGTTACAGAGATGGAAGAGTTTCCTAAGTTACCCCTGATAACGCTCAATTACCCTCTGAAACCAATCTAAAAGTGTACACGGTTGTTGTCAAAATACATTTACCTAACTTATGAGTCAGGGCCGAATCCACAGGGAGCAATGTAAAGGCAATCGAGTACGACGTAAAGCTAAAGCACAACTACTAAGACTCGAATGGTGTAACACGGAATGGGGGGATAAAAGTATGATAAAGGTGTCACGAAACTAAAAATAAAACATAAACAAAGATTTGATTAATGGCTTCACAAACCACATCAAAAGCAAACAACACTAAAGGGAATAATTCTATCAATGGTCCATTATAACAACTAGATACTAAATTGATTATACATGGGTTTAAAGATTAGCCTTTGAGTTCCAATTAGCTTCTTTCGAATGCTAATTAATTTGTGTCACTAGCTTCTCTCGAATGCTAACAAACCTTCCTTCGCTTGTTCTCTCGAATCAAGCTAAAGAGCATGCAAAACAACTCAAATCGGCAACAATAGGATTTTTTACTATCTCTAGCCCTAATCATTTAATGAAGAAAACACTCATTTAATATTAAATCAAAGTTTCCAATCCTAACTTTCTTTCTCAAGTCAAGCAAGGATAAATGGACATTACCTAGGGTTAGCTACTCCCTTTGGCATACAA
>JBDJHY010652700.1:0-16091 GCA_039654485.1 Withania somnifera | reverse complement strand
TTCTTCTTCATTGGATAATCCAGCATAGTATAGTGTTCTGGGGCTTAGTACCCCGATCTTCGCTGGGATTATACTTCAGTCCCATATGTCAGGCTGAAAGGAGTTTCCCCATTTGGATTTCTTGGCATGGTTCTGTATGCCCATAGGACTTTTGGTAGGTTTTCCACCCAATCTCCCTTGGCTCTGTCCAGTCTCCTTTTTAAACCTTGCAGCAGGGTCTTGTTTGTCACTTCCACTTGAATTTTTTTTTTAGGGTGAGCAACAGAGGTGAAGTGTTGCATGATTTTCATCTCTGCACACCATGATTTGAACGGATCATCTGCGAACTGCTTCGCATTGTCCGAGATGATTTTTTTTAGGTACTCCGAAGCAGCATACGATGTTCCTCCATACAAAGTTCAGGAATCTTTTTCCCAGTGATTGTGGCTAAGGGTTCTGCCTCTACCCATTTGGTGAAGTATTCTACGGCCACTACTAGGAATTTTACCCTTCTCGATGCTTCAGGAAAAGTTCCAACAATATTGATCCCCTACTGGGCAAAAGGCCAGGCGTCTTGCACTGTGATTAAATCCATTTATGGTTGCCTGGTGATTGGTGCATGGAGTTGGCACTTCGGACACTTCTGGACAAACTCTTGCACCTCGCATACTAGGGTAGGCCAGTAGTAGCCCCATCTCATTATCCTTTTTTCTAAGCCCCTTACCCCTTGTTGGTAGCCACACGACCCCTCATGGACCTCTTGTAGTATGTAGTTGGCCTGGTTTAGCCCTACATACCTCAGAAGGGTTTGTAAGAAAGAACTTTTATAGAGTATTCCATCATTCAGGACATACCTTGGGGCCTTCAACCAGAGTCTTCTAGCTTCCACTGGGTTGGGAGACAACTGTCCTGAGGTGAGATATGTTATGATGGGGGTCATCCAATTACTGCCTTCTTCCTCCACCACCGAGATGGTGACTTCGTTGATGCTCGGGTGGTGGAGTTCTTTAACCATTATCCCCTGGTTTTTCCTATCCTTCTCAGAGGCCAGTTTACGGAGGGCGTCTGCTCAAGTATTTTCACCTCGAGGGACCTTGCCTATCTAAAAGTTGGCCAACTTTTTACACAGTCCCTTCACTATCTCTAGGTATTTTTTTAGCTGGGCTTCCTTCGTTTCATATGTACCCTTCACCTGATTGACAATGAGCTGAGAGTTACTAAAGACGAAGATTGACTCCACTTTCATCCTTTGGGCTAGCTGAAGTCCTGCTATCAGTGCTTCATATTTTGCTACATTATTTGTTATTTTAAAGGTGAATTAGAGTGCATATGATACTTCTACCCCCTCCAGGCTGGTGAGTAGGATTTCATCTCCTCCAACGTCCTCATTGGAGGCTCTGTCCACATATATGACAAATGTATCCCGAGGTGCTTTAGGATCAGTCCGGTCTTTGGGCTCCAGTGGAGGCTCTAAGGTTGATTCCGAGGTGGTTGGATTTATTTCTACAAAGAAATATGCTAGTGCCTGGCCTTTTATGGCTTTTCAGGGCTGAAAGTTGATCTCGTGCTCTTCGAGTTCAACTGCCCACTTCATCAGCCTTCCAGATGCCTCTAGTTTCAGGAGTATTTGCTTCAGGGGCATATCGATTAGCACGTAAATGGGATGTGCTTGGAAATAGGGGCAGAGTCACCGAGATGCGGTTATCAGTGCCAGTACCATTTTCTCTGTGGGTAAGTATCTTACCTCAGCTATGTACAGAGCTCGGCTGACAAAGTACATCGGTTTCTGAGTCCTACTCTCTTCCAGGACCAGTACAGGCTGACCGCTCCTTCTGTGGTAGTGAGGTACAGATATAATGAATCTCCTGGCGTTGGTATAGCCAGGGTGGGAAGTGTGTCCAGGTGTTGTTTCATGTCCTCAAAAGCTTTCTGGCATTCTTTCGTCCATTAGAAGTCTTTGGCATTCTTTAAGATGCGGAAGAATGGTAGTTGCTTCTCGGTCGACTTGGACAAGAATCGGCTTAGTGAAGCTAGGCATCCATTTAACTTCTGGACCTCCTTCAAGCATTTTGGAGATCTCATCTCCTTTACCACCTTGATTTTTGAGGGGTTCACACTCAACCACTTCTAGGAAACCATGTATCCGAGGAACTTTCTTGAGCTGACTTCGAAATGGCACTTTGTCGGCTTAACTTTAGCTCGGTACGCTTGAGGAGTTCTAGGATTTCTCGTAAATCTTTCAAACCCGAGTTCAGGGTCTTACTATTAACGACTATGTCGTCTATGTAGACTTCTATATTTTGTGACCTGTTGTCTGAATATTTTTTCTACTAACCACTGGTATGTAGCTTCAGCATTTTTCATCCCAAAGGGCGTCTATTTGTATACAAAAGTTCCCCGGTCGATGATGAAGGCCATATTGGAGGCATCCTTCTCGCTCATTTGAACTTGGTGGTAGCCTTTGTACAAATCCAGGAAGCTCAGTAGCTCGTATCCTGATATTGCCTTGACCTTCTGGTCTATGACTGGCAAAGGGTAACAGTCTTTTGAGTAGTATTTGTTCAGGTCAGTATATTCGACACACATTCTTCATCCTCGTCTTCTTGACCATCACCGGATTAGCTATCTAGGTGGGGTACTTCATTTCGAATAGAATGTCTGCCACCAGTAGTTGTTATACCTCAGCTCGGATGACTTGGTTCCTTTCCAGTGCGAATTTTCTTTTCTCTTGTTGTACCAACTTGATTTTGGGATCACATTCAGCTTGTGGACCATTAGTTCGGAGGATACCCCCTTTATGTCCTGAGGGGACCAGGCAAAAACATCCTTGAACTCCTATAGCAAGGAGATCATCCCTCGGTGAAGAGGTGTCTTTTTGGATGAGCCTGCGCTCACTCTTCTGTCAGGGAAATCGTGGTCTAAAGAGACCTATATTATCTCATTGTCTACTTCCCCGAACAGGGCGATGTGTGCCTTCTCCTGAGGTCAAGGAGCCTCCTCCAGTAATTGCTATTTGTTGACCTCGGGTGCCTTCCTCTTCAGCACAATTCTCATGCACTCTCTTGAGACCTGCTGGTTTCCCCGGACTGAAGCTATCCCCGGCTCAATGGGAAATTTCATCATGAGGTGGTATGATGAACAGACTGCCTTAGCTGGGGTCATCCAGTCTCTCCCCAGGATCGCGTTGTATGGAGATGAGGCGTTCACCACATAAAACTCCACCATCATGATTTTTATGGTCGTATAATCCCAACTGTTACCAGTAGCTAGATGGTTCCTTTTGGTACGACCTCTCCTTGCGTGAATGTCTGGAGGGGTAAACTGCTCCGCTTAAGGCTACTTTGATCTATGCCAAGCTATTCAAAGCGGTTTGAGAAGATGCTGCTGACTGTGGCCCTATTATTTACGTACACTCGATGCACCTGTTTATTGGCCATCACGATTTGGATTACCAGGGCATTGGAGTGAGGCATGGCTCCTAAGACGGTGTCATTCTTCGAGAAGGTGATGACCTCCCCTGACTTAAACCTTTTACTCTAAGGTTCTTCTGTGGGTATCCTCCTTGCCTAAGCTTTCAAGACGGCTTGTGATACCCCTTCTAAATACCATCCAAATATGGCGTGTATCACCCTAGTCACCTGCTGGTCTTGAAGGGTGGAGCCTGGCCCGTATTCGCATTTTACTAGTTCTGGCCCACCAGGATACGGTTGGGGTTGGTGTTCTTCCCCTGTCCTTGATACTGCTGGGCCGGGTACAGGGACTGTTGGTTCTGTGAGAAGTCCCATCTTCGGTGGGATTGATTTTGACCTTGGCCTCCCGAGTTGTACCGTTGGCCTTTTCTGCCACCTCGACCCTAACTACGGGAAGACCTAGTGGCATATGATGTATACTGCACCAGTATGCCTCGCCTGATGCATTCCTCGATCTCCTTTATAAGGTCTTTACATGCCTCCGTGTCATGACCATGGTCATTGTAGTAGTGACACCAATAGCTCCGAGATCACTTGTGGGGTAGTGCCTGCATTACTGGTGGTGGCCTCAACACGTCGTAATAGAGTGTGAGGATTTCTGACCTGGTTCTAGTGAGCGGGGTCATGCTTCCTTCAGCGAATCTGGGTTCCACTTTTCCTTTCCCAGCCTGCCAAAGGTGTTTCTTGTCGGGGGCTTGCTTTCGTTAGGTCTTTTTTTCGTCCTATTTCCTTCTCTTTTTTTATTTACTTCATTGGCTATTACGAAGCTTCACACCATTCAGACTTGTTCTCTGTCTTGGGCGGAGTCCTCTTTAGCTCGGTGTAGAGGTACCCAGGTTGGAGTCCGCTCTGGAAGGAGGAGATAACGAGCCGATCCGTCTTCTTCTCTGTGTGCATACTTTTCTCTGTGAAGTGCTCCAGATAAGCGCTCATGGCTACATCACCCTGTAATTTTATGTCCAGGAGGTCTATCGCACTCTTCACCACCTTATCTTTTGGTAACAGCGGGTACGAAAGAGCTCGGTGAGCTCCTTGAACGAGTTTACATTGTTCTAGGGTAATTTATCAAACCATATGCGAGCTCCATCCACTAGCAATTCGGTAAAGACACTGTATATGTGTTCTGAAAAGTTGCATTGGCGGTTCATCATATAGAACCTGAATGTGTATAGAAAGTCGTTGGGGTCCATACTTCCGTCATGTTTCAACGCCAGTGTTCTGAACCCCCAAGGAAGAGGGGTGTTTATTATTCTCGCCGTGAATGGTGAGACCATAGACCCTAGGTCGTCAAGGCCTAAGAGTCTGTCAGCCTCGTCTCTTATGAAAGTGGGCTAGGGGGTTCTTTCTCGGCTTCCTTCTCTGAGATGATATCAGGATCTTTTATAACTCCGGCCATGATCCCAGTGTCGTACATGGAGAGTGGGCACATCCCTCCTCTTGTGATGTGGGTGTTCATCAATCGAGAGAGAGTCATTCGACTCAGATTTTTCTTGTGGAGGCTCTTCAAGTGGATGAGCCAGTCCGGGTTTTGGTGGGACTCCGCCCTGGAGCCCACTTTCTTAATGTTGTTTGTACCACTGTCGGAACAACTCCAAGTGGTCGCGGGAAAACTTCTGAGAGGCCTCCAGCAGAATATCAGTGGGAGGTTGATTTTGAGAGGTCCCTCTATTAGGACGGTCGGCACAAGCTCAAGGTCATCCCGACCTCGACCTCTCCGGCAGGTCATCCTCATGCCGGGGTTACAACCCTTGGGCCGGCCCCTGTTGTTTTTCTCCTAGTGTTCATCATATGTTTCTTTTCAACTAGTTTTGAGTGACATAATTGTTCAATCCCCACAGGCGGCACCAATTGATGAGTCCGAACAGATCACCAATAAAGTAACAAAAGTCAAACCCACCTGATGGTAGTGATCAAATAGTGATGTGAGAAGTAGCCTATAAAACAAAGCCCAGGGTGGTCCTCTGGGTAGTTCTCCGATGCTTAATTAGTACTAGCACTAAAAGAATTCTAAGAATATTTTGTAAGTAATTTTGTGAGCATCCCTTTGCCTTTCTCCAACTGTGGTATTTCTAGTTGTCCTCCGTGACAGTTACCTTAGTAAGTGTTGTAAAGGGGGGGATAACTATCATAGTGGTTATAACCACTTCCTTTGTGCCAGTCGTGGGCTTACATGGAGGAAAGATCTCCCCAACGGCTGTTAGTGTGCTCGCTAGTGGGAGAAATTCGCTCAACGGTCATAGTGGGTAATTACCCTACCGTTATTTTCCCCCTTAATTGTTGGTAACCCTTAACTGTCATTAATTACTATTGGCACTTTTCTATCGCCATTCTACACCATATAAAACGTTAAACATTCCTACTAAAGGCAATTGTTGTCTGTACTAAGTAAGTCTCCCATTCGGGAATTGTAACTACTTCTTTTATTTCATATCAGTTATCCGCTTTGTTGTTTGCATGATTCGTAGAAAATCATAAATGAAAAGGTTAATTTTATAATTTATTCCTTAAATATTTTATTAAAACCTTACAACCAACTTATTAATACTTTCAAAAAAAATTAATTATATGATGAAAAATCATAATTAATTTTATCTTAAGTTAATAAATGAATAAATAATTGAAAACATATAATTATAGTAAAATGAACTACCAGACAATCAACTTGAGAGTTGCAGGACCATGTATCACAGGTATGTTAAGGTTTGCAACAAAGTTAAATCATCGTTATGTCTAGTGAATACTAAAGTTCAATTAAAGCTAAAACACACATTTTAGGACTGACATGAAATAGTGTTGTTTTCGTACATGCACCCTCCATATGTATGTGTGGGAACCTTCAGGCCTCAACTTCAATGCTTCTACTATGCTTTCCCTGCGTTTGGCCGAAGATTTGGTTTTTGGGATCAAGTTTCTTTTAAAATATTCGTTGTAAAGTTTGATCAGATAGTTTTCTAGAGAAATTTCACTAGCTCACAAGACTTGAAATTACTTTAATTTTTCTTTCAAATAATTTCAAGTTCTTAAAAATAGGTTAAGGTAACGTTTGGCCAAAAAAATTACAAATAATTTTTCTTTAAATATTGAAAAAAAGTATTTGGTCATGCAACTTGGTATTCTTTGGCACAAAATCTTAAAAAAAAACTTCAACATTCCAAAAACTATAAAATGAGATCTTGGGGGACAAAAACTAGTTATCGAAATTTTTTATAAATTTAAAATTTACCCCAAACTTTTATATTTTATAAAATCATTTCACATTTTGTAGAATGTGGAGTGGAAAGATTACATTTAAAGTATAAATTGTGACTACTAGTAGCATTTGTAACCAATTATTATTTGAATTATTTTATTTTTGTAGTTGACAATCAATGTGATCACCTGATTTTTGTGGTTTACTCTTTTTCATTTTTAATTTGCTTTGTCTTTTTTGCATAATAGTTGCGATCACTATACCACTGATTTCATAGTTAATAATCAATGTGAAATTTTTCTATCAAATTTATGGGTATTTTTTATACTTTTTAGAACTTATGGATAGAAATCGTAATTCCATATTTTTTCTTCAAAAAAGAGACATTTGTTTCCCAAAATTATGGCCAAATACATAGTAAAATTTTACTCAAAATGACTTGCCAAAAATATTTAGAAATTTATAGTCAAACGCTAGCTAGACTAGTTTTTCTAGAAATTTTACTTATTCATAAAATTTTTTAAAAAATTCAAATAAAATGTGTATCCTAACACGACTTCAAATTTCAAACACACAACTTCAAGAACACGAATTTCAAGTTTCAACTTAACAATCTAACAAAACGAAATTTATTTTGACTCCACGAGCTTAAGAAATAATTCGAGAATGTGAGAAGATTGTAGTATCCAACGACCAATGAAAAATATTCTAGAGCATTTTTATGATTAGATATTATTTCCTTGATAATCGTAATACCAAATATTTCTTAACCAGCTTTAATATGATCATATTTATAAGCATATCTTATAAAATATGAGCTACCCCATATCCTTTTACACCCCGAACCATCATTTCCTAGCAGTTATTGTTTGGACTGATATAAATAATGTTTCATGCAAAAGCTAATAATTACATATCATGAAAACAGTAAATCAAATGACAAAAAAATATTCTTAAAAGCATATGATTCGATATGATTTGATCAATTGACCTACATATTAAAAACTAAATAAAAAAAAGATATTAAATCTATTGAAAGAATAACAACCCTAAACAAGACTTTTAAATGACTACATTGTGCATGTTATTGTATTGTGTATGAGACATAAAGATCTTCTATTTATAGAAGTTCAAAACTTCTCCAAGAAAGAATTAACCAATTAGGGAAAAGATCTTTTCCTACAAGGAAACCTTTCCCATCAAGAAAACTCTTTGAAATAAAACACAATAATAGTAATATTAAGGTAAATTAGAAAATTAAAAAAAAGGGTAATAAATCTCCCCTTGAATTTTCTGATAAAATAATCTTCTTCTTCACAGAATCTTCATCACTGCGACTTGGCATGATTTAGAAATAAGGTTAAAAATATTTTGGATTTGAAATGGTTTTAAAATGTATTATTTTTATTTTTAAAGATGCAACAACAGGAATATTGAAAATATGGCTAAAACAAAAATTTGTCTTCACATGTAGCACTTTGAACAAAACCTTTATTATCATCAAATTTCTTGCAGTTATGATTGAATTATCCTTGACCCTGTCTTCAACCTCGTTCAACCATTGGATCATTGGATCTAATACCACATGTTGGATACAAAATCGAGAGGACATAAATCAAAACTTACTAATTGTAAACCTTGAAGGAAATATTCAGACGACAAAGAAAATCATACTAAAAAAACATATAATTCAATATGAATCGATCAATTGACCTACATGTTGAAAATGAAATCAAAAAGACATTTAATCTATTAGGAGAATAATCACTCCCTAAACTTGACCCTTTAAATGACTATACTATGGACACTATTATATTGTGTGTGAGAAATAAAGATCTTCTATTTATAGAAGTTCAAAACTTCTCCTTCAAAAAATAATTAACCAACTATTAAAATATCATACTCCAAGTCTACAACCTGGAAGGAACACGGTACTTGAAACCACGAAACGCTCAAGCTAACCTGTGTTTCTGGCACAACTACTTACAATACTGAATCATAAGTAGAAATAATGAAACAACTTAAGTGAACCAAATAATCATGTATTACTAAATGAATTTGATAAGAATGTAGCAACACCAAATTCATTGTTGAATATTAAATACGTTGTCTGAAAGCCTCTAACAACAAAGAATGAAGAGTGGCTAGAACTGATTTCCAGCTCACTTTAAATACTTAAATAAAATAGCATTGAAATAAATTAGAAGTTTCTCAAATCTTCTAACTAAACTTTGTAAGCTGAGAGAATGTAGATTCTACATATCCTCAAGTTTTGGAAAGGATGCCTCAATCTACATTATAAGATAATATAGGCATATAGTATGCTTCAATACTTTGAATGTACTGGCATGTTCACATGCATCAAATAAGATTCTGGATAATCTATATAGATAATCATGTTAAAATTCATAAACTGATATAAAATTATAAATTGAGATGCAATGACTCGATGTATCATAAAGTAAACTGAAAAGCTAAGTGCATGTGTAATATTGAGTTAAACTATAACTGAAAAACTGTTAAGTCCTGTATTAAATTTGTACTCATAATCTATAATTAAAAAGTAAAACTGTGAGCTAAAAATTGAACATAAAAGGATATGTGTGGGAGATTTTCTTAACCGACATAAACCATGCTGAACAACATAGAGTCCAACATATAAATCCAATTAGTAAGGCACCACATGCCAAGAAAAAGGCATAGACCTAGTTGGTGTGGATCAACTAAACTGAGCTAAATCAGGGTAAAACCTACAGTGAAATGTAAATTTGGGATTGAGGTGTCAACCTCTGTTGGTGGAAGACCTGATTCCCCATCAACTCGATGCTAAATACTATTCCCAAAGTTGAAAAGTTGATGCTCATCCTGTCCTGAACTGTTCTTGTTAGTAGTGATATCGGGGTTCACAGTAGACATGAAAATATTGAACTAGACTAGTAAAATTATGCTTTAGTTAAACATATACTAGTCATGCTAATATTTAGATTGAGTTTGTGATCAATAAATCCTATTACCCTGCTTAGTTAAGCTTGAAAACTAAGGTATTGTGCATAATTGCCTTAAATACTCGTAAAACTGACCAATACATGTAATTCATGTTTTAATATTGCGATTAGACTGGGTCTATCATTTAGTAATGAGAAAAACATAGGAAATCATGAAATTTTACTCAACATTAAGGATTTTTCATGGAACATTGCAGGTAAGTATAAAATCAATCTTGGTCATAAGAATGTACTGAATACAGTGATATACCCATGGGAATACATAATAAACCATCTACACATGTTCGTGAGCATAATTACATCATGGGAAACTGAACTTAGAATATTCTTTTACCAATCTTAGGTAAGAATCCTGTTCATGGAATTCATGAAAATCTTAATTTGAAACCATAAATTGGGCATTAGACTACAAGGAACCCTTCATTGAACACCCACATATCTTATTCCAGATCTTTAATAGAGGAATTCTTGGATTTTGAGCTTTGAGATAATGAAACTTTCCCTAGAATTTCAGAGGGAATTTTTTTCAACTCCTTTAATGTAGAAAGAATAGAATGAGGGATTTAGGATCTATTCCATCTTAATATCATATTGCCTTTTTTATACTAAAATGACGTATTATTAGGCCAATTTAGATTGGAAAATTACCCCTATGCCTTAAAATAAATGAATTTGAAAATATTTTCCCAGCTACTAGGGGTCTACGACTTGTAACTCATCTAAAAATGGGTTGTGTATTGCATAACGTATTTCGAAGGTAAAATAGAAACCACTTTCAGAATGATCTACGTCTTAGAGCTCATTTCCATATTGGGCTCCAGGGTGCACACTCCTTGTACCCAGCCAAAACTTGTTCAAACGTGTGTTCATGCAACCCAAATTATTTTTAGACCCTGAAGGTCATTTGTTATATTTTCCATCAAATTGCTATTTATTCCTTTCAAAGAGTTGCGCTGAGTCATAATTATTCAGCTTTTGGGGTTGGTTTTGAAAACTGAACTAAAATTTTTAATCTTTGAGATTTTTTTTCTATTTTTAAGAGTTTTCGTACTGAAATAGGTGGATTTAGACCTTATTTGGTGTTCTGAGTCTCTAAAAGGAATTTCATCAGTTCCATCAGCTTCGAAATATCAAAATTAGTCTAGAAGGACTTTATTTTTCAAATTTAGACCTTTCATGTTGATTTTTGCT
The DNA here is from genome assembly GCA_039654485.1 of Withania somnifera. Taxonomy (NCBI): domain Eukaryota; kingdom Viridiplantae; phylum Streptophyta; class Magnoliopsida; order Solanales; family Solanaceae; genus Withania; species Withania somnifera. The sequence goes on along the minus strand of JBDJHY010652700.1, from coordinate 5,256 downwards.
CATTTAAAGAGATAAAGTCGATTTTTAAGGCCAAAGTTCAACTTTGGTCAATATTTGATCACCTTATACTCGTATTCAAATTCCATAAATTCTATTGGATCAGAGTGGTCATTTTTGGGATAGGATAAGGTTCAAAATATTTTTTTAAAGTTTTGAGGAAAAATCATCTTTTTGAGTAAGGTTTCTCTTTTTAGTAACCTTGGCAGATATCGAGTTAAGGAGACCTCAGATTCGAATTTTGATATATATGATTTGTTTGCAAGGAATTTTGAACAAATTTTGAGGGTCCAATCAGAGACTAGATTCCCTAAGAATTTTTTGTCATTTCCAATTGTTGGTGCACGTCTAATCCTTCTTTATGATTGCGTGAAGTCCTATCGCGATCCCGTAAAGGATGTTTTAACTTCATAGAGATCGCATGATATGTAAACACGGTTGACTAGGATATTTTAAGATCCCATCAAACTACTCATCATGATCGTGTGGGTCACTTCCTCCATCAAGTAGAGTAAACCTAACTTGAAGGGCGGTGACTAAAAACTACAAAAAAAGCCTTTTTTTCTAGGTGAGTCACTTGGGTAAGTTTATAAAATATTAATTCTTTGATTACCTGCTAATAATTCCTCAATTTTAACATGTAATTTGGTGATTTCAAGGAATAAAAATTTGGGGATTTTGAGAAAAACCTTGATATTATATTTTTCACTTTTGAGGGTCAATTATTACTCTAATTTTTATGAAAACTCATATTTATGATCCTTAAAATATGAGAAACTTATTTTTTAATTAAAATTTCAGAAAATCTATTATCCCTCGGTATTTACTTTTTGGGACGATTTTGAACCCAGATTCTAGTATCTTGATATAGGTATCAAAGATCGTAATTTCTTATGCTTGTCTCATATTTGATTTGATATTAGACGGTAGGAGTCTAGTTCCAAAGAAAAATCACATGTTTGATTAAATTTTCTCCGTTAAGACTAGTGGAGGCTTGGCCCCATTGCAAAGTTATGAGAATCTTTGTTGTGTATGGTTTTACCTTTAATTGGAGTAATGGGAATTCGTAAGGGTGTCTGCATAGGTTGAGTGATGAGTAGTCACCCGTAAACCCGAGTCAAGCATGCGGGATTAAAATAAAGGAATAAAAACAGTGTTATTTATGTGATTTACTTTTTCTCTATTGAGTAGAGCTATTGTGTAATCATAGTGATACACGAATATCTTTTATGATTGTTTAGGGTTGATTTATGATTACACCCGTGTTGAGGACTTATTCTCTATGCTTCAATATATGATTGATGGGTTCCCCTGTGAAGGTATATTGATTTATTCACTTTGATGTGCCATAATTCTCTTTGATTTTGACAAATCTTATTGTTATTGGTTATGACACTAGAATACTAGTTCAAGAGAATTATTTAAGTCTTGCTAACTGGGTTTCATATGATAAAATTTTCTAAGTCATTCCAATGTATTTGATATGACTGAACAACCCGATCTTACCAGCGGAGTCTGAGGTGACATATAGTACATGGCTCAGCTAGGCTCATTGGTCTTGATCATATTGAACAGTGGCAAGTGTGCACAGTAAGTTGATTATTTATTGTGGTACTGATCTATATATATTCTTATGCTTGAAGTAGAAATTCCCTCTAAGAAAATAGTAAGTGATTGGAAATGTCTTTATTGAAGATGAGTTAAAAAGCGATGGTTCTGTATGAGATCGGTATTGATGTTGGTCTAAGTATCTCAAAACCTATCCTACGAGTCTATTTCTCGATTACGTTAGATGTACCCTTCCTACCATGGCTGGACTTGTGAGGCAGGGACTGATATGGACATTAAACTTGAGTATTATCCTTCTAGTTACCTTTTTCTATTCTATTTATTATTCACCTCATGAGTCTGACCCTCGGTTGCATTAGATATACCCTTCCTACCGCAAATGGACTTATGAAGTGGGAACTAACGAGGCATTATATACTCCATCTATGAGGAAATATTATGATAAGTAGGGTTCACCTCGTGAGTTATGAAATAGACTTGGGGAGGGAGGATAGGCTCTAAATATTCTAAGGATGTGATATTATACTTCGTATGATTTAGAGTGATTTTGAATTGTCGTTGATACTTGTGCTAAGTTGAGTGGTAATTATTTATTGATATTAGCCCGGTGTGGACATGGATTTGGTTATTAGAGATACTTTGTTTTTGCAGTTTCATTTTGATTTTGTTTTAGTAATTATTACAGTTATCACCTCTATGACCTATATCTATTATTTACGTTTATTATACATGTTGTTTGTTTGGCACTCACTCCCTTGCTTCTCTACACTTATGTAAGTGCAGATTTTAGTGCGATTTGATCATTCCCTCTTCTTGATCAGTCTGAGGCTCTAGTTATCAGAGAGTTCAGGTAGTTTTTTGTCATCTGACAGATGCAAAAACTCTTTTATCTATGTATTAGATCCTATTTGACAATCCTAGACATTTGAGACTTTTGTATTTTTTGTTATGAATTTCTTGTATTAAGGGATCTTACACAGTGACACCGGTTTCTGGGTGGTTTTATAGTTATATTTTATATTTGGACCTTCTTTTCTTCACATTTATTCATTACTTTCTTCATTTACCCTATTAGAATTGTATAGGTTGATCTGTCTAGGTGGGTTAAGGAAGGTGCCATCATGTGATTTTGGGTTGTGAAAAGGTTGTATGAGAGCTCTAGGTTCATGGATCTCACATATGTACAAGAAAAGGTTTAGTATAGTCTCGCAGATCGGTCCAAAGACATACGTTACCTATCTTTGAGAGGCTATAGAATCTTTAGAAAGTGTTCCCTTCATTCTTTGATTCTTGTCTAGCATTATGTTCGTATGTGTTTTTAGATAAGGCTAGTTTTGTGGCTGATGGAGAGGACTAGGTCGGCAGCCAGAGGAGAGACTAAACCTTTCCCATTAAGGATGCACCTATTAGGGGTAGGGATCATAAGCGACCCGATCTAAGGTCCTCAGAGATGTACCAGTACGAGTCCAAGATAGGACAACCCCCTTTTAGCTGGAGATTCATGATAATGGAGGGAAGGCACCTCCAGATACTATTACTACTCTTTTTCTAGATAAGACCTTACTTTGAGTTTTCAGAGTATCAAATACTATAGATCATGGTGGGGGTGTAGCTAGCACAACCTGAGGTTTCCAAGATGGTATAGGGGCATAGACCCAAAGTAGCAGCAGCATGATCTCTTTATGGTTTATGATAAGGTGGGATATCCACCAATGGTTTTAGGAGACGAAGGAATGCAGATATCGGACGTTGGAGCCCCAGTTGTCCTCAGAGAATCTGTGTTAGACAATGAGTAGTGTCGTTATGAGGAATTTAGAAAGATGGACCCTCCAATATTTCAGGGAGGAAGATCAGATCAGGTCATAGTGTTTTTAGCCACCTTTTCGAAGTTACTAGAGAGTGTGAAGTTGCCAGAATCATATGGGTTTTTATATATACATCTCTTTAGTTGTGTGAGCTAGCTTTGAAGGTGGCATTCTTATGTATCAGATAGGATAATTACGTCCCCTCTTGTTACCTTGAATGAGTTTGGTCGGGCTTTTTATGACAGATATGTCCTATAGAGTATGAGGGAGGAAAAGTGGCGCATATTCGAGGATTTGTCTCAGGGTGATATAATAGTAGCGGAGTATGAGATTTAGTTTTGTGTTTTATGTAGATATACTGGTTCTCTTCTCTCAGATCCCACCAGGAGGATTCAACGATTTGTTCATGGGTTGGCAAAAAACATTTGTATAATAGTATTCTGATTGGCCCGTTAAGGTGAATCTTTTGAAAACATTATTAGGGAAGCTAAGAATATAGAGTTGATTGAGAAGGAGGAGTTTAGGTACCCTTGGAGTAGGAGGCCTCGTACATCTAGGTAGTTTTCTATTGCATCATCTAAAAGTAGAGGTTCTTCAAGGCAGAGGAGGAGGAGTCACCCATACCGAAATACTAGATTTTAGGTAGACATGAAGGCTTTAAAGATGGTATTTCTATTCCAAATTATCTTTCTCGGGTTTCTCAGCAAAGACAGTCAGGTCATGGTGCACATTTAGGGTATAATGATTCATTCATGCAGGTTTCAGTTTTGAGTTCTTATTTTATTTATGTACATCTGAGTCATTTGATGAGATAGTTCCCATACTATGGTCGTGGCCCCCAATCTATTTCTCAGTATCCAACTATAGCACCAGTATCTCTGTTAAGGGTTCGAGGCAAAGCACAATCTGGTAGAGGTAGACGAGTTTCTAAGGGAGATAATACTAGAGCTATGGTTCCAGCATGTGTTGGTTGAGGATACTTCCTTTTTGGTAGTGACAGGGGTTGTTTCTATACATTTACAGATAGACCATACATTGAGGCTTCAGATCCAATGGTTACAAATATTGCTTCAGTATTGCCACCGGGCCTGCTTTAGTATTATTTGATCCGGGTTCTACTTATTCATATGTGTATATATATATTGATGCTTGATTTGACATGATGATTGACTCCCTAATAGTCCCTATATATGTTTCTACATCTATAATGCATTAGATGTCCCTAAGAGAGCTTTTAGACTCACTACAGTCACATCGAGTTCTTAGTTATGTATTTTGGACTGATTAATGCCCCTGCAACATTCATGGAATTGACGAATAGGGTATTTTGACCTTATTTGCACTCATTTGTTATTGTCTTTAATGATGATATCTTGGTCTATTCAAGAAGTGAGGCGGACCATATTCGACACTTGAGGATTGTACTCTAGGGATTGGGGAAGGAGTGGTTGTATGCTAAGTTCTCCTACTGCAAGTTTTGGCTTAGCCAGTATCATTCTTGGGAAATGTGGTATCTAAGGAGGGTATCATGGTCGATTCGGCATAGATTGAGGCAGTTCATGGTTGGACTAGGCCTACTTCCCCTACAAAGATTTGTAGTTTATTTTGGCTTAGTGGGATCCTATCGAAGATTTTGGATAGTGGTGGCCTTGCCTTCATTAAGTCTCGTTCTATCCTTATGGAGAAGATTAAGTAAAATCAATTTGAGGATGAAAATTTTTGCATCATTAGAGACAAGGTGTTTAGAGGAAAGCAAAGGAGGAATTTCATGACCTAAAGGGTATTTTAAGGATCTGTAGTGTAATGGCCCTTAAGGTCATTTATGATAAATACGTAGTGTCTTGCATCCTAGGGTGTTTTGGTAGTTTTCCCAAGTCATTTATGA
>JBDJHY010652594.1:0-16091 GCA_039654485.1 Withania somnifera | reverse complement strand
TTGAGATTTATCTCAAATTGCCTGTTTTAGAGTCTAAAACTATGTACTCGTTGACTAATATCAACTTTCCTTCAAGACGAGATCGAAATTAAATTCCGACAATTTCAAGCTCCGAAATTCCAAATAATTCAAGATTAACCTTAAATTTGTGTTTCTGGGTTTTTCGAGTTTGAGCTAATTTGTGAATTTTAGTTAAGCCAAAGTCTAAAATTAGATCTTGTGTGGTCTTTTGGTGTTAATAGTTTCGTAATGGAATTTTGACAATTTCATTAGCTTCAAAATGGTGATTTTAGGCTAGTGACTGTGTTGGTTAGCTTACCGAGTTTTCATTGTGTTTTTGAGGTGTTGGATGGAGTTTTGAGTAATTTAGGCTTAAGGGTTGACTTGGTCAACATTTTCCCAAAAAGACCTCGTATCTTGATTTTGGCTGCACCGTTGAGTCTGAAATATTATTTTGGGTATGCGTACATAATTCACTTGTGTAAATTGGACCCCAAACGTATTTGAGTGGTGCTCATGGTCTTTTCCCCTTAGCTATTTTTTTTGTCAAAAATATGTATCTTGTACAGATGATATGCTCATTGTGATTGCAGAATATTCCCATGCAATCGCTATGCTGCCAACTTTTCTTCAACTCTATCGCGGACATTACACACGCGATCGGGATGTGTTTTTCCAGCTATTCATCGCGATTGCGATGCCTTCTTATGCTATTTGATGTACTCCTACTGTCTCCTTCTATGCGATAGCATGTACTTATCAATGTGATCGCAAAACATCATTTCTTCTTCAGTCATCATGATCGCGATGTATCCTTCGCGATCGTGATGGACAAAATCATTACCCTATGCGACCACGACATAAATTCACACAATCGGGAAGAGTAAGTACCTAGCAGTATAAATATTTCCTGCACGATTTTTTTATTCATTCTACAGTAAAAACTTTCATATTTTCTATCTGTTTTTGGGCAAAAATCATCCAAAAAATTCATCAAACATTGAGGAAAAGTTCCCCAAAGTTTCCCTTTTGATTCCCCGCTATTGGTAAGTCTTCTTCCCCTTTTTATTTATTAGAAGTTGAAGCTTTCCTCCATTGATGCCCTATTTATGAACTCTTGATTCCATCAATTGTTTTTGAAGTTATTGAGTAAATTCTTCTTTGTTGAGACTATTTTACTTCGTAGTAATCTTTTACTTTCAAATTCCATTGTATAAATTCATGAAAGATCGAATCTTTAACCCCTTTTATGCTCAATTTTCCCCGGACTGTTCAAGGGACTTCCTTTGTCTGGATTGTGCTCAATTGTAGAGCAGGGGTGCCTGGTAACATTGGAAACCCCATGGAGAAGTTTATTTCTGATTGCGATAAGCGGTCCCCGCAGAGCCATTTTAGGCCCAGTCCAAAACTTAGTATAGTTTATATCGTTAGATTAGTATGGATCCTCGAATTGTTATTTTGTATGTTTTAGAGCTATTGGAGACCGCTTGATATCAGTCAGAGTAACATTTGGTTTCAGTGCATTATTCATGGATAACAGGTAGAATTTATGGGGCTGTCTTTGCGTATATAGATTTGGTAGTTGTACTAAATAGCATCCGTGGGTTGGGTTTCTAGGATGTTACTATAGACTTGAATCGTTATTTCATTCCATCCCCCATTTGTTACCTATTTTGATGTCTGAGTTAGTATATTGCCAGTGACTTAGAAATTAGCCAGTTGTGGCCGTGCAGGGCCTAGGTGTTTAATCATTATATATATGCATTGTTGATATGCGGTGTATTCATTATACTAAAGGTTGGGCCACAAGATCCATTTGAGAGTGAATTGGGGCTAGGCCATTATCACCACATGATTAGTGAGCTGTGAAGGCTAGAATTTGATAATAAAGAGGATGATAGAAAATGACATAAACTAATAACTTAGAATATCTTGATAATAATATAAGTTAAATAGAATTTTTAACTGTTTTAGACTCGAAGGTGTACAGAGCACCTAATACTATTATTTCTACTCGTTTTAGTCCAGGCTTTACACCCTGGCATCGGGAAATATCATCTTAACTAATAAAATTATGGAACTTGACTGACTTTATTAGGAAGAAAGTACAGTAACTGGCACTTGAGACCGTCATCGTACAACAGTGAGTACAACCTTTTGATACTTGTCACACATACTAGGTTGGAGAATTTGTGATACAGTTCCCTTGAGGAAATTGGTGATACCATGATATTGAGGCATTGAATGCCATGAATTCCCCAAATTACAGCTTAATGAGAGTATTGATATGAGGCATCAAATGTCAGCTATAGTACCCTTTGAGGCTCTATGGTTTGGGATGTGAGATTTTGATGACGTTAGAGATTGTACATGCTGGGCATACCTCCATGGATCTTTCTTCTGGGATGTGGTGACACGGAGGAAGGGTATAGAAATAAAAAAGGATATACGGGAACTAGGGTTATCCTTCCATAGATTCTCCCTACTGGGCCCATGGGTACCAGAGGAGAAACGTACACAGTACTGGTTACATCATCTGAGTGTATTTACTTTTCTGCACTTGTCTTCCTCAGTGTACCCCAGAGGAGATGTACCTATGGGTGAGCATGGTTTCTGTGTCTAATTTATTTTCTATATTGATGATTTACTGTTTAGTTATTATAGTGTTACTTTTGAGACTTTCTTGTTATGCAGCATAATTGTGCTAGATACCTTTTGATTAGTCATACTTACCTTACTTGAGGTTACCGATATACCGTCCATGTGCTATTCCTGTCTTCTATTTGACTCTTAATTAGTTATTGTTATTATTCACATATATTGTTGTAAGGATTCCAAGTACGTCCTTTCTTCTTGCTTGAGATCCTATAATGTCCTTTAGCTAGCAATGACCTGTTCTACTTGTTCTTGAATCTTATCTGAGTAGCAAGCTTCCCTGATGTACTATTTTCTTTTGCTACTTTATTTTATTCTGTTATTTACTACCTTTATTATTTTTATATGCCTAGTGGTCCCCTGAAGCCTACTGGGTACAAGTTGTTTCGCCACTTGTACTCATACTACACTTGTTCTCTTGGAGTAGATCTAAGTACTAGCGGTCGACATTGATTATGGTTTTGCCGTTCGTGCTTGTTGCTACTTACTTCAGGGTAATCTTGGTGTCTTTATGTTCTGTTCTTAGAGGTTCAATTTTATTTACACTGATATTAGGTTTTGGGAGTTGTTGATTCTGTTATTAGATTCTGTTATTTTTCCTTTATACCTTATTTACACTTGAGCTTTACGCTATTTTGATGGTATCCCTCCACTCCAGCTTTAGGCTATAGGGTTGGTTCTCCTACTGGTGGGATAGTAGGTGCTATACTTCTTGATATTCTTTGCATTTGTGTTCGAGGCTTATTTAAAATTTCTTCGAGGTAGCCGTCCACTCTACATGGTAGGTCCTAAAGTTTCACTTACTATTTGATACATGTCTTAACTTAAGTTAGACATGTTTGAGAATATTTTTATCCTTCTATCGGACTGTGTAGAGCTTGTACACATTGTGACTACCTAGTTCTTGAAGTTTATATTATATTGTAATAAAACCTTGTGGTCATTTCTGTGCTTTACATGATATTTTGTGTTTAGAGCTTTCTAGTAGCTATCTCAGGTCATTTATAACCTGTTGGGACCGGTAGTCTGGCTCTTTGACAGTTCGATTGAGAGTTATCTCGAATTCCCTGTTTTAGAGCATAAACTTAGGTACTCATTGACTTTAGTCAACTTTCTTAAAAAAGAACTCAGAATTAAATTCTTGACAGTTCGCTTAGCCCCAATACGTGGAATTTGGCCTAGGTGGACCATTGGTCAGGTTTCAGGAGCTTCTAGTGCGAGTTTAGCTTATTTTGTGGTCGGCAGTTGAATGATTGACTTTGATCAACATTCGATGTTTGGAGCGTGGAATCAAAAATTCGACTGTACTATTAGCTCCAGAATGTTGACTTTAAGTTAGGGAGAGTATTGGTTCATTTCTCGAGGCTTCGGTGTGATTTCGAGTGTGTTATTGGATGTTTGACATTTTAGGCCTAAGTGTTGACTTGGTCAAAATTTCTCCAAAAGGACCTCATATAGGGATTTCGACTATTCCATTAAATACGAAATGTCATTTCGGGTGTGCGTGCATATCTCCCTTGTGTTTATTGGGACTCCAAACACATTCTGAGTGGTATTAAAATCCATTTCCCCTGGGCTAAAAATAGTTGTCAAAACCTGTAGGTGGTGCATCTGCGTTCTTCTTTGCTATCGTGAAGTTTAGTCACGCGATTGGGAAGGTCATGTTTTACCTTCATCGCAATTCCAGGGCTCCTTCACATTATCACATTCTTCTTATTTCCTCTTCCTCGCGATTGTGAGCTTCACCATCTCACTCGTGATGACCAATATTTCCCAAACTATGCAATCGTGATGTTCTGCGACCTGGCAATATATAAATGTGAATCCTTGATTTTTTAGACATAATTTCATTTCCTTCTCACTCTAAAAATCTCATTTGATCTCTGGAAGTTGTTGGTTTTCAGTTCAGGTGTGAAGGAGTTGTGTTGGTTGCATATATCGAGTTCCGTGTCATTGTGCTAAGTCTCATCTCTCTTGAATTCAATTAAAAATGGTGGTTTTCCACCTGTTTTGCACATTGATCAACATTTATAATTCCTTTTAATTTCCACAATTCTCAACTAGATTGTGACTATATTTGGGTGCGTTGAGTTTATTTTCACTCCCCGAAAGAGTTGCATTTGATTCTCAGTACCTAATTCATTTGTTTAGGTCTGTATTTTTGCAATGTTTTGCATATTATTTCAATTATTTTTTGGGCATTAAGAGGCCCTTCCCATATTTGAATAGTGCTCATTTTTGGAGCACGAGTTCCTAGTAATGCTGGGAACCTCATGGAGACGTTTGATTTTGGGTCCAGCCAGTAGATACCGCAGGCTCGTTTTAAACCCAATTTTTAGCTTAATTTGTAACCTTGCCTAATTTATATCATTGGATCCACCTTGATTTGCATATCATTTTTCGTCAATTTCAAAGATTTTCCAGGTCATTTGCTAATAGTCAAGCTGATATTCAGGAGTTGTAACGCGCTATTCGCTGGAAGACACGTAGGCTCCATGGGCTTACTCTGGAGATATATCTTATATAGGTTCACTAAATAGCATCCATGGGTTGGGCTTCTATTCGTCGATATATAACCTGATGTTTGTTCGTTTCTCCTATCCTATTTCTCCCCTTTCCTTCCTGATGATGTTTGGTGCTATAAAATGCCTTGACCTTGTCCTGGCTTTGCTATGGTCATAAGATGACTCTTGAAGTAGTTTGATTCTATTGCATGGGTTGTATTTTTGGGTTTTCCCTTGGGTTTGGGATGGTGTTTTGTGCTGCTAGCTGTCGCTCAATTGAGCCTATGGAGGCCATAGGTAAGCTATATACAATGCTTGTGTTATTGCATTCATACATTTTGAGAGCTGTCCAGCTCCGTTCTAAGAGTGCATTTGGGCTGGGGCCTGGTATCACCCCTCTTTATTACATTGTTGGGTCCTGGAGGCCAGTTTCCATATAATAAACAATGAATTGGCTAGAACTGGAATAAAATGGGATTTTCTAATGATAATAATAACATAAGTAACTTTTCTACTTGTTTTAGACTTAGCTACGTATCGAGCACCCGTTACTGCCCTTTTTCCTTACTTTAGACCACGTTGCACACCCTGACACTGGGTATGATCATTTAACTACTTATGCTGGGACTTGAGCCCAACTTTGTTTGACAGTGAGTACAACCACTAGCACTTGAGTCCGACTTCGTGCGGTAGTGAGTACAACTTTTCAGTACTTATAATGCCAGCTGATTTGGGGACCTTGATGATACTATTATATTGAGGGATAAGGCACCCTAAATTGCCAAAATTATGGCACAACGAGACCATTATATTGAGGCATTGTATACCAGGATATGAAACTCTCTGAGACCCTGTGATATTAGGATGTGAGACACTAGAGATTTGAATGTAGTTGGCATCCCTTCATGGACCCTACCTCTGGGATACTTGTGACTGGAAGGAGGGGTATATATCGGAGTAGGGATATACATGGTTCAGCCTTTCATAGGTCCTGCCTATTGGGTCTAGTGGTACTGGAGGAGGAGCGTGCAGAAGAACAATGGCATCATTGTGTGCATTTAAATTTCCGTACTTATTTAAGCCAACGGGTGAGCATTTCTTCTATGTACTTTGTCAGTCTTCTAGGGGATTGGCAAAGTTTTACTTGCTGTACCGCTTTACTTACTATTAGAGCTATTCATTGTCTTTATTTATTGATTATCCCTACCTGGTGGGCTATTATTTGTGGATTTGTTTGTTGCATCATCTCTTTTCATGTCTTCAGGCTACCCGTATACCGCCTATGTCCCCTTAGTACCTTTTCTATCTGTCTTGTCTAAATTACTTTTGTTATTTCTGTATTGATTCAAGGACCATGGGTGCATTCTTTCTCTCCTACCTGAGTCCCTGTTCTGTGTTTTAGCTAGCGTAATCATGCCTATCTGCTTCTTTGCTTCCTTTCTGTATGGCTAGATTTCTATGCTTGTTACTTGATTATGTGACCTCATCTCTTATATTCTTGTTATTTACTACTTTTATATTTTTTATGTGCCTAGTGGGACCTTGAATCATACTAGTTACTCATTGCTTTGATGGCTTGTACTCATACTGCACTTATGTTCCTTTTGTTCAAAATAGAGTACTAGAAGCTGACGATGATTAGTTGCTAGCTGTTCGTGCCTCCTTGCTGCTTTTGCTTTTAGAGATACAGGTGAGCTTTGGAAGTTTGGCTGTTCCTACTCTCTTCAACATTATATTTTTTTCTCTTTTGTATTTCAGAGATAGGCTTTGTATTATAGTCTTGTACTTTTACTTTGTTCTTAGTGGTTCTATATATACACTAATACCAGGTCTTGGGGAGGTATGTTAGTTTTATTTATATTATTTCGCATCTCTAACTTCATCTACCTTTTGTTACTTCATTCAGTTATACTTGTGTGTCCCGTATTGGCATAGTATCCCTCTATTTTGGCTTCAGGATACAACATTGGTTCTCCTACTTGTGGAATAGTAGGTGTCATCATGATCCGAAAAATTAGGTCGTGACTGATTGGTATCATAGCCAGGTTTTGATCTTGGAATTTGTGGGTTATGGGACCACCACGCTTCCGCTACGCCAATCTGATCCCATGCACCCCAAAATTAAACACACAAGCCCTCAGCATATCCTCGAGCACCTGAATGGTCTACTGGGACTGATCGTCGGTCTGCGGGTGAAAAGTTGAACTCAACTAAGCCTTAGTACCCATCCCTTTGATGAATAGTCCCCCAAAACTATGAGGTTAATTGCATGCTCTGATCATAAATGATAGTCATAGGGACCCCATGCAACCGAAGCACCTCATGAAGGTAGATCAACTGCTCTACACTGTACAGAGAATGAGTAGGGATGAAGTGCCCTTCCTTAGTTAGCCTATCAACAATAACCCAGATCGTTCCATGACCTCTTCTAGTCTGTAGAAAACCTAAAATTAAATCCATAGTCACGCGCTTCCATTTCCAGGTCGGAATAGGGAGTCTCTACAACAAACCACCTGGTCATCGATGCTCGAAGTTAACATGATGGAAGTTCAAAAACTGAGACACATAACCTATGATATCCCTTTTCACTCATTCCACCAATAGAACTAATGCAGATCACGGTACATCTTGGCTGCACCCAGATGGATTGAATATATAGATCTATAAGCCTCACACAATATTGACTGAATCAAACCACTAAACCGCAACATGACCATCATATCGAAGAACCTCGTCTGAGTCAACAGAAGCCCTGCCAGCCTCACTAGCTAACACCTGATCATGAAGGGAAAATAAGTGCTAATCCTCAAAAGGTCACTGCCAAATATGATCCAACAAGGAAGACTGAGATTCAACACAAGCCAAAATCCTTTTTGAGTCCGTCAAATACAACCTAACCAACTAGTTAGCCAAGGATTAGATGTCCAAAGCTGCCTCTTCGAAACTGATAATGCTGCGTGGGTACCCATATTGACTTCCTCTCGGACTCCACTCTATCATGACCAAACATAGTTCATGATGGTGTCTATAAAATCCTCTGTTAGAAAAGCCTAAACCAATTATCCGGAGTGAAAAGCAACAGATTATACCCCAAGACCCAATCAATAAGAAATAAAGCACAAGAAGAAGATAAAAAGGAAGGCATAAAAGAAAATCAACGAAAAAAACTATCCCCAAGACCTAGTGTCAGTGGTACATAAGGCATCCAAATACAATAGAGTACAACTCAGCATAACTATCTCATATTGTAAGTGGAGGTAAAAGTTGTTATGAATAGAGAAGAGGCATCTTGAATGCCAGAAGCTTACCATTATCCCTGATTCCCTTAAAAGCTAACTGTATAAATAACGTTCTCAATGATAACTAGCACCAAGCCCTGCACCATGATAATGGTACAAAAGTGTAGCATTAGTACTAATAACAAAGGATACCCAGTAGGCATCATAGGCCGACCGGGTGAACATAACGAGAATAATAGTAAAGACAAGGTGATAAAAAGAAAAGTAAACAAAAACATGTCTAAGGAGTAGTCTAAACAACAAGTAAGGCAGACAATAATCAAGTAGGAGGTAGAGAAAACTAACCTGTCCAGCCAAAGGACCTCAATAATGGCCAAAATATAGACAACTAAGAGAAATAACAAAAAACTAGCTATGAAAACAAGCAATGCATCTAGCTCTACTAGGGAGAACAATCCTAAGAACCATCTACCTAATGCAAAAATATGGAAAAACTAAATAATGATAAGGTCGATAGTAGTGTGACACATACCTGAAGCTATAACACGGTAACCAACTAACACAAGATCATGGACTACTAACGAATCACAAAGGTAAGACAAAAATAACTAATACAATAATAGGAAATAAGGAAATAAGGTAAGCATATAAGATAAAAAATAAAATTTGCTATGCCCCATCCCGTCAATAGAACAAATAAGGTAACCACCTAGGGAAAAAAAACCTACCTGATGCCCCATCCTATTGGTAGGAACAAATAGAACATCCAAGGAGGTCCAAAAGGGCATAAAAATAAAGAAGTATGCAATTTAAGGGGTTGCATAAGTATAAAAGTAATAGTAGAACACTGCATTCTCCCCTTTTGGTATGTAGCTCAGCAGTCCAGATCCATAGAGAGACCACGTCTGTATATATCTCCTCCCCATATACCTCTCTTTTGGCATCCATACTAATCTATAATGGAAGGGACCATGGTGGAAAACTGTTAGTGCTTTCCCACAACTCTCGCATGCCACACTCTCATATTCATTCTACCAAGGCTGCACCAGACTCAAAACCAAATCATATATCAGTAACTCTCTTAACTCGCAGGCTATTGATGTTGTGCCACACTTCGAGGCAAAATTATATGTCAATACCACACTCTCAACTCTCAGGCTATCAGGTACAGCACAACCTACGTTGTATCTAAATTTTGACTGTGTCGTTGAGTCTAAAATATTTTTTTAGGTGTGCGTGCATTTCTTGTTAGCATATATTAGATACACATTCCGAGTGGTGTTTGGATCCATTTCTACTTGGATGAAAATTTCTATCAAAACCTATAGCTGGAGTAGCTGCCTTCTTCTTGAATATCGCAAAGTCTTGTCACGCAATCACAAAGGTCAGCTTTTGCCTTCATCCCAATCACGGATCTCCTTAATGTGATCGTGTGCTTCTTTACTCCTCTTTCTCACAATCACGAACTTCACCATCATGGTTTCAATGACCAATATTTCACCAACCACATATTCTCAACACTTCCCCATGTAATTGTAATGGTCTACGGCCTGACAGTTTATAAATGTGCATCCTTAATTTTTCATACACAATCTCATTTCCTTCTGATTCTAAATATCTTCTTTGATGGATGATTCTAGTTTCTTAGTTCAAGTGTGGGGAAGTTGTGTTGGTGGATATAACGAGTTCCTTATCATCGTGGTAAGTCTCATCTCTTTTGAATTCCATTAGAAATGGTGACTTTCCACCATTTTTGCAGCTAGATCAAGATTTATAATTTCTTGTAATTTTCTTAATTCTCAGCTGAATTTTGACTGTATTTGGGTACGTTGAGTTTAGTTTTAACTCCCCAGCTGTTGCATTTGATTTTTCGATATGTATTTCCTCTGTTTAAGTTTGTAGTTTTGCAATGTTTTACATATTATTTTAATTCTTTTTTCGGAATTTTGATGCCCTTCCCACACTCAAATAGTGTTGTATTTAAAGCACAGTTTCATGGTGATGGCGGAACCCCTTGACGAAGTTTGTTATAGGTCCGGCCAGTGGGTTTCTTGAGCCCATTTTGGGCCTAATTTTTAGCCCAGTCCAGAAACTTGTATAATTTATATGATTGGGTCGGACTTGACTTCTAGATTATTATTCTATCAGTTTTGGAGCCGTTTGAGGTGATATTCAGGAGTTGTAGTGAGTTATTCATCAGACGACAGGCAGGCTATGTGGGGTATGCTCTGGGATATAACTTATATAACTACATTAAATATAATCCATGGATTAGGCTTCTAGGTCTATAGTGTGACTTTTATCTGTATCTCCTATACATTTCTTTCCTTTTCTTTCTGACGGAGTTCAGTGTATACAATGCCTTGACCTAGTAATAGCTTTGTAATGGGCATAGGATAACTCTAGAAGTAGCAAAATCCTATTGCGTGGCTTGGCTTTTGGGTTTTTTTCTAGGGTTTGGGTTGGTGTCTTATGTTGTTAGGCATTGCTTAATTAAGCCTCTGTAGGGCATAAGTTGTAGACATTACTTATGTTATTGCATCAATACATCGTGAGAGCCATCGAGCTCCATTTTGAAAGTGCATTTGGGCTGAGACCTGGTATCACTCTCCTTGCTTACACTGTTGGGATGTAGAGGCTAGTTTTTGTATGATAAACACTAAAATCGATAATAATGGAATAAAATAGAATTTTCTAATGATAGTAATAAGTGACTCTTCTACTTGTTTTAGACTTGGCTGCATGCAGAGCACCTAGTACTACCCTTTTCTCCTTCCTTTAGACAAGGTTTCACACCGTGGCACCGAGTATATCATTTAATACTTATGCTGAGACTTGATCTTGACTTCATTTGGTAGTGATTATAGCTAGTGGCACTTGAGTCTGAATTCACACGACAGCGAGTACATCTTTTCAATACTTATTAGGGCTTGTTATTTAGGGACCTTGATAATACTATTATATTGAGGTGCGGGGCGCCCTGAGTTACCAAAATTATTGCACATTGATACTGTTATATTAAGTAATTATATGCCAGGATATGAGGCTTTCTAAAACCCTTTGATATTAGGATGTGAGTTACAATAACGGTAGAGATTTGTACACGGGTGGCATACCTCTAGGGACCTTACTGTGGGATTTTGGCCACTGAATGAGGGGTATAGATCAGAGTAGGGATATATAGGGTTAATTCCTTCCATAGGTCCTGCATGCTGGGTCTATGGGTATCGAAGGAGGTGCCTGTAAAGGAAATATGGCACCATTGTGTGTGTTTAGTTTCCCATACTTGTTTTATATATGTACCCCATGTAGAATGGGAGGCTAATAGGTGAGCGTACCTTTTGTATACTCTGTCAGTCTTCTGGGGTATTGGATAAGTTTTACTTCTTGTACTACTTTACTTACTGTTAGAGAGAGTTAGAGTCTTTACTCATATATTGTCCCTACCTTATGGGCTATTGTGCATGGATATGTTTGTTTTATTATCTCTTTTCATCTCTTGAGGTTACCAGTATACCACCCATGTCCTCTTATTACCTTTTCTATCATTCTTGTCTGACTTACTTTTGCTATTTTTATATGATTACAAGGACCTGGGGATACGTTCTTTCTTTGCTACCTGATTCCCTGGTTTGTGTTTTAGCTAGTGTAACCATGCCTATCTGCATCTTTGCTTTCTTTCTGAGTGGTTAGATTTTTGTTCTTGTTACTTAATTGCATGATCTATCTCTTGTATTCTTGTTATTTATTGGTTTTACATTTTTTATGTGCCTAGTGGGACCTCGAAGCCTACTGGCTACTCGTTGCTTTAGCGACTTGTACTCATACTGTATATGTTTCCCTTGGTGTAGATTTGAGTATTAGTACCCGACATTTGATTAATTGCTAGCTGCCTCCTCACTGCTTTTGATTTTAGAGATAAGGGTGAGCTTTGGATGTCCTGCTGTTCCTTCTCTCTTCAGTATTTTATTTTTGTCTCTTTTGTATTTCGGAGACAAGCTTTGTACTATATACTTTTTCTTGTACTCTTTACCTAGTGGTTGTGTATATACGCTGCCACCAGGTCTTGGGGAGGTTTGTTGGTTCTATTTTTATATTATTTCACATCTCTATATTTATCTAACATTTTTTAGTTTATTCTGTTATACTTGTGTATCCCGTATTGACATAGTAGCCCTCTGCTTCAGCTCCGGGATGCAGGGTTGGTTCTTCTACTGTGGGTAGTAGTTTCCATCATGATTCGAGAAATCAGGTCGTGACATATATTTATCATATTATTCTATCTTCTCATTGAAAATCTATTTGTTTTTCATATTTCTATTATTGTTTCGAGTTGAATTGTCTTTCCTATCATAGTTGTTGGGTTAAGTGCCATCAGGATCAAATTTTTGGATCATGAAAGTTTGTACCAGAGTCCTAGTTTGATAGATCTCACAAAGATAAATCCAAAAAGTAGAGATCGTGGATTCGGGCTAAGACATTCTTACTTATCTTCAAGAGGCTACAAGAATTTTTTAGAAAACTTTCTTCCATTCCTATCTAATTGGTTGATTTGTATGGGGTACTAATGCCTTACTTGTTTTTATTGACCAATGGCTAGGACAAGAGTTGCTACTAGTAGAGATGGTTAGGACGTTCCATCACTTTCTGCCCGTGGTAGGGTAAAAGGTCGTGAACATGGTATAGGAGGAGCCATAAGTGTCGCACCAGTTAGGTGACATGCTAGGACAGCCTCCCTCGGGCCAAAGTATGAGGTCAGGGATGGAAAGATCCAGTTCAGGAGCTGGTCCTAGCCTACCAAAATGTGTTGGTAAACCATTATTTCAGGACACTTTTTTCAGAGTTTTGGATATAGTTGAGGGGATCTCTTAGAGTGTAGGTGTGACAGGAACTCCATAGGGTTCTCAGATTAGAATTGGGGCTTAGACTTCAGATCAATAGCTGATTCTGGTATTTCAGGTCTATTTGGTAAGCTACTAGTTGCACAGGGGTTAGATGGTATGCCCTTACTAAGTACTGGATACAAGGGGGTGGTTAGGCTAGTTACGGCTGATGATGAGCAGTGTATGTATAAGAGGTTTAGAAATATAAATCCACCTAAGTTTTTTAGGGTGGGCAAGATGAGGATGCTCATGAGTTTCTATCCAGTTTTAATGAGCTACTTTAGAGAATTGGGTTAGTACAGACTCACGAAATTAATTACACATCCTTTCAATATGGCCCCTCCAAATATTGGTGGCACATTTAAAAAAAGAGAAAAGAACTGGAATGGGAGAGGATGGTCATTGAGAAAGATGCCTTAACAGGTTTATATGGGTTCCATGACTATGGTATCTCCTATCGTTAATTAGGATTTGTTTTCTCGGGAATTTATCCATAAAATTATCTCATGTAATGTGAGTGAAGAGCGCATGCACATGTTCAAGCACTTGACTCATAAGGGGATCTTGCTGAATTAATATGAGACCCATTTTTATGCCTTGTATAGGAATGAGTTGGTGATATTTCTTGATGAAAAGTAGAGTACTCATCTTTTTTATAGAGGTATGATCTATCCTATTTGCTCAACATTTTTTAGACATCTCAACATGGGGTTACCTTTGAGATGTAGTTGAGGCGATAAGGGGATTTAAGCTGATACATAGGGAGGAGCTTTTGGGATCTTTGGGACAAGAAGCCCCATACTTCTTATCAGTGTTTTGGTGCCTCATTAGGAGGAAGGGATTCTATCAAAAGACGTGGTATATTTTAATTTTAAGGGAAAGTTCAGGCTTCTATGCATAGTTTGAGGGTTATCATGCCAGGCGTGATTCCTATAGTTCAGGGAAGAGTCCAAGATAATATATTTAGGCTATGGTGGTTATTTCTATTCTTTGGGTTCAACTCAGTAGGATTTTTTTTCTAGATTATGTTACTCTTGTAATAAGACCAAGAATATGATAAGGCATTTCCCTCGGCTCAGTCGAAGGAGCCCACAACCTATTTCCCAAGTTCTAGCTAGAGTTATAGGGCCTCTAATTAGAGGCTGAGGCTGACCTAGATAGGTAGAGCTGCTCAGTTGAATTGTAGATGTTGTGGCATAGGTATATCTTAGTCCTGTAGTGGTAGAGGCTAGCATTATGCTTTTCCCAGTAGGCCTGAGGAAGATGTTTTAGATGTTGTTATCACAGTTATTGTCAGAGACTTTTATTGAACTACTTCTATATTATTTGATCTAGGATTTATATTTTCCATCGTGTTTGCCTACTTCGCATCTAGATTTGATATGATATGTGATTCATTTCCTGTACCTATTTGTGTTTCTACTCCTGTGAGTGATTATTTAGTTGTGGATCATATGTGTTGATCCTGTGTTGTTATTTTATCAGGTTATGATACTAGGGTTAGATATTATCACTTGGAAAAGGCAAATTTTGATGTTATTTTAGGCATAGATTGGCTTTCCCACTCTCAACCAGTCTTGGATTATTATGCAAGACTGTTACCTTGGTGATGCTGGGTGTTTCAGGAGTTGAGTGGTGGTTACTAGAGTCTCTTACCCAAGGAGGGTTATTTCCTTACTTGGGGAATAGTGATTGGTTGATTAGGGGTATATTTCATATTTGGATTGTGTTTTTGAATACTATTATTAATACTCCTTCTTTAGATTTATTCTTATAACAAGGGATTTTTTGGACGTGTTTCATACAGACATTCCTAATCTCCCACAAGATAAGACTATGGATTTTAGCATTGAGTAGGAGATGGACACCAATCCCATTTCTATTCCTCCTTTCGAATGATTCTGACAAAGTTGAAGGAGTTGAAAGATCAGATGCTAGATTTGTCAATTAAGCGATTCGTTTGTCCTAGTGTGTCTCCTTGGGGGTACTTGGGTATTTCTTTTAAAGAAGAAGTATAGTTCCATGAGGATGTGCATCAACTATACGCAGTTGAACAAAGTGACTATCAAGAACTAGTATCCTCTTTCGAGTGGTGATGATTTTTATCAATTATAAGGTTTTGCGGTATTCTCCAAGATTGATTTGAGATCGAGGTACCATTATTTGAAGATTAGGGTATCAGATGTCCCTAAAACAACCTTCAATACAAGATATGATCACTATGATATTCTTGTGATGTCATTTGACTTGACTAATGCCCCAACGATATTTATGGGTTAATGAATGTGGTGTTCCTTCCTTATATTGATTCTTGTTAGACCAAGGTTGGTTCACTAGAATCGTCCCAATATATTTTGATTGATGACAAAACCATTAGGTCGAAGATTAGATGTTAATGGAACTCTAACAAATCAAAGGATATGTTCATCGATATGATCATATGTCAAAGAAACATTATAAAGCTTAATCGACTCATTTTGAGGCATTCCAAGTGCTCAAAGTGAAGTAATTATGAATAAATAGAAGACTATAAGTCGACCAAAAAAGTATTTTAGTCTACCAACAGAAGCAACATTAGTCGACCAATGTGAAGAATTAGTCGACCAAGCGGGTGCCTAGCAAGAAACTGGAAAACAGCTTTAGTCGACCAACAAGGAATGTTAGTCGACCAATCGAGCATGAAATTGAAGAAATAATTTTCCCAATGACTACATTGATCAACAATATATTGGTAATTAATAAGGATATGTTAGCATTGATTTGAAGATCCAAAAGAACATTTTGGAGACACATTAGTCGACCAAAATGGC
>JBDJHY010652483.1:0-16091 GCA_039654485.1 Withania somnifera | reverse complement strand
GATTACTAGTCGGGCATCGATATGCTTACTCTTCCAGCCCATGGCCTCCTTAGCTAGCATGTAGCTTAACTACTTACCCTGGGCTATATCTCCCTACCCGCGTTTTTAACACGGACTTTGGAACGTGGTGTGGTTAGGGAAGGAGTAACAACTTTGGTGCATATTGTTTATATGCTGAATCTGGAATGAAGTGAGGTTGGGGAGGGGATTATACTAGAGCTTAGTAGCATCCCCTAATTTAGGTTGGTGGCTTTAGAGCTTGATTTAGGTAGGATGATTATTCTATGTTCTACATAAGATATTGTGTGTGATTAGGGTAGGTGTATCCCCTTTGGGTCCATAGATAACTGGGTCTGGATTCGAGGGTTAGTTAGTAGCCTTATGTGATGGCGTCATACCTAGACAGGTATGGTTATGTTGGATAGTTGCTTGCACATTTGATGACTTATACGTAGCTACAAATGAATTTGTTGTGTAGTTAGCAGTCTTGTGTAATGATATCATGCCCTAGATTGGTGTAAGCAGGGTAGTGGGTTGTATTGGATTGAGCTATGATAGCTCCATGTCTTTCCCTGTATGGATGTGTACTTGGCCTTTAATGGGCATCCTCTAGGAAGTTATGAAATGATTCCTATTATTAAGCGTGGCTCGAGACCATAGTTGGTCTAGGAGAGGATATACCTTGTGACTAGGGCTTAGAAGCCATTTTATGGATTCTAGTTAGCAGCCTTAGACCATTTTAGCCTATTGATTATTTTATGTGGCGAGCATGTATTAGACATTATAAAAGGTGACTTGATTTCGACACTAGGTTATAGGTATCATGTTCAGTTCTATTTTTGTATTCTATTTCTATTCCTTCTTTTCATCTACTTTCCCTTTTTTGTTGGGTACTTGGTACCAGCCCTCCACCACTTGTTCGAGCTAGGATTAGGCTTGTCTACAAGTGAAATGTAGTTTTCATCACAACCTGATTTTTGAGTCATTACACAAAGGATATGTATTATTCACAATCACCTTATTCAACTACAGATAATCCATACAGATCCTTCGACTTCTTTAACTCAGCAGGAGCCATACGGAAAAGAGGAACATAGATGCGCTTCATGCCCAGTTCAAAATTCAATGCCAAAATCAATATCTCTCTTAGGAAGAACACTAGGAAGTTAGTAGGAAATACATCAACAAACTCTTTAACCACAAGAACAATTTTAAGGGTGAGGAATCAGTACTAACATCCTGCACAAAATCCAAATAAGACAAACACCCTTCTTAACCAACCTCTGAGCTTGAAGGAAAGATACGACCCTTTAACAATATCACCCACTCGTACCATTCTACTATACTATAGGGATGCCACGCATATAAAATGAAACAGTCTTGGAAAAATATTCCAAGATAGAATGATAAGGAGAGAGCCAATCCATACCCAGAATGGCATCAAAATCCACCATATCTAGCAAAATCAAGTTTACCCATGTATCATACCCCAATAAGACAACAAAATGGGATCGTCACACCCGATCCACCACTAAGGAATCAACTATAGGAATAGAAACACAAAGGGGTATAGCCAAAATATCAGGTAACACATCAAAACTCGCAATAAATTATGTCGATGTGTAAGAATAAGTAGATTTTAGATCAAACTATTCAAATGATGGTTGATGAAACTGAGATGATACCTGTGTTCACCGCATCAAATTACTCTGCCTTGGACCTCCTAAAAAGCATAACACTGAGTAGGCCCATACCTGGGATGAACTCTAGCATGGTACAAACCTCTACTAGTCTGATGTGCACCTCTACCAGGATACGCACCTCAAACACTCTATATAGCCCCTCTACCCCCTATCTGGAGGCACAGGTGCTCTAGCCAGAATATGAGAATCCTGAGTATCCAGTGGTGCTATCCTCTCTACAGATGGGGGAAATGCCTCATAAGATTCCCTAATCACCATAGTAGTAAAAAGACCTAGGGACTGAAAGCTACTTTGAAGAATTCTGAAACACAAGTGGCACCCCAGCAAAAAAAAACTCTAAGGTGGCCCGTAATAAAACTTGACCAGGGTTGAATGAACTCTGAACTGACTATCTAGTGTAAGAAGTCTAAAAAGCTTCCTAAAAAGACCTTAGAAATAAAAATGTCTACCCCAATGAAATTAACCTCTACTCTCAATGAGGCACCCAAAAATTGTCTGGATGGACGGGGTCTCTTGCCCCTACTATCTTAAAATCAATCTCTCCTAAACTGCTCGAAACCTCTGGTAGATTCTATAACATCCAAAAGGTGGATCCATCTAACTGGGATTCTGTAAATGTTGATGAATGAAGAGTAAACATCGACCTCACATGAATTTGGCAATCTCCTCCTTCTCATCTGGAAATATGGCTGACACATATCTAAGTAAAATGTAAAAAGGGGACTTATACTCTGTAACCGATATACCCTCCTAAATAACTTATCAAGATGAGGCTAAAGGTTATCCCTCACAGTACGAGGCATATATCTATCGATGAAGTACATATAAAACATTTCCCAAGTCAACGGAAGGGATCTGGTTGGCCTAGAATCCACATGGGCATGCCACAACTGTCTGGACGGATCACACAAATACCATATAGTGTAACCAACTCTGTGAGTATGAAATAACCCTTTACTCTAAAGAAACTCATTGCAATTAGTCAAAAATTCATAAGGATCCTCAGCCTGATCACTCTGGGATAGTGGCGGGTCCATCTTTTGAAATCTCTGATACCTAAATTTCTTCTCATCTGACATATTAGTAATGACTACACCTACATCCCCAACACATAGAATTGGCATATCATATACTGTACACATAATAGATGGCCGATCCACTACCCCTGAACCACTGGTGGCTTCCTCGTTGGAATTTAAATATCTGGTCTTTAAACTAGAATTGTTAGTGGATGGCCCATTGGATCATGAACCATATGAATATAAAAAACTCTCTTAAACCTCTAGAACCCTCAGTAGTGTGTCCTACAATAGTGAGGTGGTCATATACTTATGAGGAACCTTCTCTACACCTCTCTCAATCTCAGGCTTCGGGGAGGCTGTTATGGCACGTCCTCTAATTGGGATTGCTCTCCTAGCTCGACCCCTAGCTTTTTCTAGGCTCCTACATCTACCTTGGGAAGCAATGGGAATACGATGTTCATCCCATCAGTTGTAGCCCTTCTCCTAACCATCTATAAAAAAAATGCAAGGACTCAAAATATGCGAACCAACCATACTAGACAAGAAAAAAAGAAAAAAAGGATATTTTTTATGAGTCCCAAAGACTCTTGAAGATAAGTTATAGATTTCTCTGCACCGATCCATGAGACTACTAAACTTGGCTTGTGTATAATGGGACCTATGAAGTTATTGCTCTAATACAAACTTGTCACGACATAAAATTAGATCGTGATGGCACATATCTTCCCACCATGATAGGTTAGTTGAAACTAACATTGATCAAAAAAGGATAATAATAATGGAGAAATAAAAAATGAAGTAGAACAATAGTACTTAAAAAAATATAAGAAGATAACAGTGAAAACCAGGTTGCTAATGTACAAGCCTCTACTTCAAATTTATAAAATTAAAGGTCTATAATCTCAAAAGGTCTTTAAAATAACTAAATAAAATGAGATAAGAAAGGAGATATTGGAGACTACGGGCAAACAACATCTGCCTCTGAGTATCTCAAAGTATGCTGCTAGCGACAGAGAAGAAGGCTCAAGACTAGTCTGGCACAGCACCTACAAAAAAAGTGCAAAAAAAAAAAAAAAAAAGAAAAAGTGAGTACAAGAACAATGGTACTCAGCATCATCCTCAGATGGTCCTAATATAAAGAGATGATGAAAACTCCTATCATCCAAACAACCCATGATACTACAACCTGCACATAATTATCTACATACAACATCTTAGCCAACAACACAACACTAGAATATACAATAATCCAAAAAGGTAGCCAATACTCACAATGTTCACAACACATGTGATATTCTCATATTACGACACAAGTAGAAACAATAATATCAAATCATCCTTAGAGACACCGATTGTCTTAATTTACCAACAAATATCATATTACCAAAATGAATCAATTGGACAGGCAAATCAATCAAATCCATATAACAAATAAAATGTTATATATAATGTAAATAGTCATGATGCATGTATGTCCAATGCACATAGCCTCTACTATATTAATCATAGACAGAACCTGTATGGGGCTCATAAGGCCCACACACCCCATGTCGGCTCAAAACTTGACCCACATAATAATATTGTGAACAAGTTACCATAATAATAACAACATTGTGAATGATTACCACTAATAATAATATTTTGAACAAGTTACTTGCAATAATAACAACAACGTGAACAAGTTTTCACAAGAATAGGCTCAGTTCAGGAAAAAAACCAAGTATATCATTACTAGTATTAAATTAGCCTTCCTCGAGCATCACTATATAATGTATTTTGGTCCTTCAAACCATTAGAAGGACACCACAATATAAATTCAACCCAATATAATAAACCCACCTCAACAACATTATCATAGGGTAGTATTCAACTAAATTAAAGCCCTAATCGAGCATCATCTTTTAGATTTCGAGTATAGTCAAATGAATATCTCAATTATTAATATAAGAGTATATTTAAAGCTTTTCAAGCTCAACTAAAGAGGTAAATCACAACAATAAGACACTTAGACACATTATCAAGTACACTCTTATTTTAAACATGACATGATTAATAGTAGCACCCTAGTGGTTCTCATCATTAAACCCATAAGGGCATCCCCATTAGGCCCATTACTTAAAAATTACTAGAAATCTAACACCAATCACTAACATTTTGTAAAAAATCAAAGAACCTCAACTTGCATTAGAACAATATCACTTGTAAGGTTCGCCTTTCATAGAGACTCCAAACGAGAACAACCTAATCATAACACAATATACAAAACAACATACAACACAATACCCATATTATAATATTTCGAAGTATTATTCAAAATTCCACCCTGGGCCCATAAGGTCAAAATCTAAATTATATTTCAAAAATATTATATCCATCACTTGAGGAATCTAAATATAATGTGTGATTTAAAACCCAATCAATTTCATAATACAAAATCCCAAAGTTCCATCTTTTAAGTTTATGGCTTAAAACCACCACTTTTTATTCGAAAACCTTCAATTTTTGGAGTGAAAATTATGCTACAGTAAATGAAAATTGATATAAAAGGGTTAATAATTTTTACCCAATTGATATCTTTGAATTTATCTTCTAAACTATGCAAAATTAGGGTATTGAGATCATGTATTGCATGACAAATAATGAATAGTGCATAGTTTTCATCTTAAGAATGTCTAGGTTCCGCAACACCTTCTTCGCGAATGCGAATTCCTAGAAATAATTTTGGTATAGACCGATCCTTCCCCACCATATATGTAGTGGATAAAATATAACTGTAGCCCTTAAGTTAACCATCCTGGCTCAGCACAATCGCGAGACACTTTATGCGCTCACATACCCCAAAGAAAATTAACCCATCTTGAACGTGGCATGATACTGGTGTTTGTAAAGAAGGAATACCCTATAGAACCTTGAATAATTACTTAGATCACAATCTTGAGGGATAGCTGGTGATAGTACTAGTAGTTGTTTGACAGCAATAACACAATGAAATCAGAGGCTCGAATGGACCCTCAGGATTCGTTTGAAATCCCATGCAAAAAAACAATATATGTAACTATACTAGATTCAACGTTCCAAACTCAATATAACCATCAAAGTATGACTCTAATGTCTCTTTGACCTGATCTCCGTTAAGGGTCCAAAATTCCCCCGAGACTTAGGAAAAGTAAACAAGACCTCATTTTAGGAGAAAATCCACCTTCTAAAACTAACAAAATCATTGTATTTTTAATCTAGGCATTTTAATCCCAGGTGTTTACTACAGTAAACCACTCTTCTTAAATTTCTAACTTATCCCATCGAACCACTCAAAATCACAATGAAAGGGTAAAAATGGAAAACAAAGGCCCTCCTAGACCAAATTCTACATTCCAAAGTTGATGGAATTGATAGATTTTTTATCTGGGCTCTGAACTCCAAATGTTGACTAAAGTAAACTATTTTAGACTTTAACCTTGAAAGTTGAAGATTCTCTAAAACTTTCCCTTAACTTCTTCCCATTGCTCACCAACCATGAAATAAAATTATTTTAACATAATGTAACTATGGAAAAGAGAAAAATGGTAAATTATGCTAAAAATAGAAACATAAACTTGAGGGTCATTACAGTGACACCTTCAGAATACCCAGTCATCCATATCAAACTCTAACTTTCCTTTTCTAACACCAGCATATGAATTCTGCCTTCTCTGAGCTATGTTCAACCTTTCTCAAATAAGCTGAACTTTCTAAGTTTCCTCAAACACTAATTGTGGATGTATAAAATATATTTCACCAACTTCAAACTAGTAATAGGATATCTAAACCTTTTCATATAATCCCTTAACTAAAGGCATCTGGATACTAGAGGAATAGTTGTTATTAAACAAGAACTCCATCAAAGGCAGTTAGTCATCCCAACAACCCTTAAAATCAAGTGATCAACCTTTTAAAATATCCTCTTGAGAGTGTATATTCCACTCAGCCTGACTATCTATATAGCGATGAAATGCGATGCTAAAGTGAGCTTAAAAATCCAAACCTCTCTTAAAGGATTTCCATAATAGTGAAATGAACTAAGTACCCCTATCTATAACGATAGTCAAGGGTACACCATGAATATGTAAAATCTTCTAAAAATACAACTTTTCATACTCCTCTACTGTAAATTTTATCTCTACAGGTAGAAAATGGGTTGATTTGGTCATCATGTCAACAATTACCCAAATATAGTCACCTTTCCTCCTAGTACGTTGTAAATTGGTAATGAAGTCCATATTAGTTACTTCTCGTTTCCATGTATAAATCCAAATATATAAATCTCACTTTTGGGTTTCTGGTGCTCAAATTTCACTTGCAGGATATTAGTACACTTAGATACAAATTCAGCTATGTCCCTCTTCATCCTGTTCCACAATAAACTTCTATTAAATCTCAATATATTTTGGTGGAAGAAGGGTGAATGGGGTACCTAGAACTATGTGTCAGAGAAAATGTTTTCCTTCAAACCATTAATGTTAGAATACATAAATGACCCTGATAATGAAGCACACCATCTCCCCCTTAGGAGAAAATTGTACTTCTACTTTACAAATGCACCCTTTCAATGAAGAAAAACTGAATCATTATCCTTCTTTTCTTTCACCTCTATAATCAAGGAAGATGCATTATGCACAATCACACAAAGATCATTAGTCTCAACTAGTTTAACACCCAAATGTACAAACTTGTGCATATCTCTAGCAACTTCCTTCTGACCTTCCGCAACATAAGCTAAACTCCCCATGTAAATTCTACTAAGGGCATCATTAACTACATTGGCCTTACTAGGGTGGTAAAACACACTCATGTGACTAAAAACATATTGAAAACTATTGTAATTTATGAAAACATCCACATGAACACCATACAGATAATTTCTCCATATCTTCAGAGTAAAGACTATAGCAACCAACTCAAGATCATGAGTCAGATAATTCTTCTCATGGACTTTGAGTTGTCTAGAAGTATATGTTATAACATCCCCATTCCGCATAAAACACAACCTATACAAACTCAATAAGGATCATAGTAAACCACAAAACCCTTAATACCCTCTGGTAAGGCCAACTTTGGAGCAAAAATCAACATATCCTTCAATTTCCTAAAACTTTTCTCGTAACTTTCTATCCATTCAACGTTTACCTTCTTTTGGGTCAATCTATTAAGAAAAGCTTCTAAGGGTAAGAAACCTTCTCCGAATAATTGATAATACCCAGCTAATCTATGAAACTTATGATATTGTATAGAGATGTGGGTTTAGGACAATTCTTTACAGTATTTATATTTTGAGAATCAAACTCAATACCATCTCTAGAGACAAAATGGCTGAGGAAAGCTACTTGTGTTATCGAGAATCATTCTTAGAAAACTTAGCATACAATTAACAGTCTGGAAGGGTCTGAAGACTAGCTTCGAATAACTACCACGATCATCTTCATTCTTGTAATTGACTAGGATGTTATTAATAAACACGATAATAAATGAATCAAAATAAGTCTTGAACACTCTATTTAAAAGATCCACAAAAGTAGATAGAGTATTATTCAAACCAAAAGACATGAACACGATCTCAAAATGACCATACCAAGTTCAAAAGGAATTCTTTTTAATGTCACATTCTTTGACTTTGAGATAGTTGTAACTGGACCTTAGATCTATCTTACAGAAATAACTCGCACCCTAAAGTTGGTCGAACATGTCATTAATTCTAGGGATAGGATATTTATTATTAATGGTGACCTTATTCAACTACCAGTAATCTATACACATATACAGAGAACCATCCATCCGTCACACGAACAAGACAAGAACTCCAAGGATGAAACATACAATCTAATGAACCCTTGTCTAAGAGATCTGCTAACTACTTCTTGAGATCTTTAAGCTCAAATTGGGCCATCATATAAGGAGGAATAGATATGGTCTATGTATCAGGTAAGAGATCTATCCCAAAATCAATCTCTCACTCTAAAGGGGCACTAGAAAAATCATTAGGAAATATTATAGGATAATGTTTAACCACTGGAACTGACTACAAAGTGGGAGTCTCAGACTCAGTTCCCTTAAATCTAACCAATTAATATAATCAACCTTTAGAGATCATCTTACTTTCTTATGCTAGGAAATTAAATAACCCTTAGGTACTATGGATCTACCTCCCCACTCCAGAACTAATTCACCTATAAAATGGAACTTGACTATCTAGGTCATTCAGTAAACCAATGCATAGTAAAAGTTTAACCAATCTATGCTAAGGATGACATAAAAATCTATCATGTCTAACTCTATTGGGTCTGCAGAAGTCACTCTCCCAAGAACTGAAAATGGTAAATTACAATAGATCCTTCGGTAAGTATAGGATCACCAATAGAGTAGAGACTAAATTTTTGAGAGCTGAACAAGACTAACCCCAAAGTTCACAGCAATATAAGGTTTAATAAAAGACAATGTAACCCTCAAATCGAAGAGTAAAAATAGTTTATCAAGAAAACTTGCAACATACTAGTGAATATCATGAGATTTCTATTAGTCCTGGAGGGACTCTACTGTATATAACCTGCTCTGGTATTGACTGCCACTGATAACTAAAGTAGCACCCTACTAAGTAGGGTGGGCTAGAGGAGTTGTTGATGCTGAAGACTATGCCTTACCAAATTTTGATTCCCCTTTTTATCACTAGGAAAGCATTTACTCTGTAACCCTACCTAAACCAAAACATCCATCTTGGGAAGCTAAACATCTCCCTAGATGATTCTTCCCTCATTGATTTAAAGTTCGAATAGTCATGGTATTAATCGGTGCATTACCCTGATACTTAACCCCAAATAGATTCCCCTTTCGAAACTAGTAAGACCCAAATGTTGGAGCTGGTGCACTAGCTAAAGACTGAGATGGTTCTAAAAATATCTAATTATAAGGAGGAGTTTTTTTGTTACCAAACCTAAGATTTTAAGTTTAATCGTGATGATTAACCTTGCCTTCTTATTTTTCCTCTCTCTCTCTTTCACCTTTTTTTCCTCTATCTGCTGAGCATATGTCATAAGCCTAGATATATTCATATCCCCCAATCAATATCATCATTTTGCATTCTTTCTTTACCAAATCATTAATGCCAAAATATATTTTCCCCTAAGATTAGCAACCATCTTAAAAGCATAATTAGACAATTGCATGAATTTCAGGATATTCTCCTTTGCATATATAGAAACATGTATAAGGTTCATGAATTCCTCTAACTTATCCTCCCTCAACTTTGTAGTAAAGGACCTATCGAGTAAATTTTAACAAACATCTCCCACATAGCAGAAGCATCACATACATCCCTATAGTCTTTCCACTGGTAAACCAGATGTGAGTCATATCCTTGAGCTAGTAGAATGCCAACTGTCCTTCTGTCCCTATAATCTATATGATATTAAAAATCTTAATGACCTCATTGAAAAAGTTCTTAGTCCTCTATCTTGGACCTATTAAACTCAAGCAGATTCATTCGTACAAAGTCTCTGACCCTCAAAGAAATAGTGCCCTCCACTAAGGTTGTAGGGTTTGTGGATTTCTAATTGAATGGGTTAGTGACTGCATGGGCCAATAGTTAAATAGCACCGTAAAACTCAGTGGTGATTCCTTGCTCAGGTAGAGTAGCTAGATCAGGCTAGGCGGCATCCCTAGCCTGATGATTGGGTTATTTTCGAGAAGTCATGTTCAATCTAAAAGGATAGAGCACAAATTTGAGGAAGTTTTAGTCAAACTTCATACTACAAAGAAATATATGAAGTAACTGAGACTTTTTCCTGAATACTCGGTGGCCACACATAAAAGAGACTCTACTAAACACGATTTCAAATAATGCCTGGGACACTTGAACAATGATCTCTGATACCAAGTTTGTCATGCCCCATACCTACTTATTGGACATAACAAGGTGTTCAAGATCCACAAGAGGGCATAATCTATCCCTTGGCATATGCACCTTGTCATAAACTAAACATACAACAGAAGCAATAATAAATGTAAGAGATTATACTAGCAATGGAATAAAAGTAGAATATCACAATCTTATAAGTTGGACATAATCCAAAAAATAAAGAATTTCATAGCATATTAACTTAATTTTTGAAACCTCTACCAATCATGGAACTAACTACTCGTATAAGCCCCAAATAAGTTCTCATGCATAAGATTAAAAAGAAATATCATGAATGAAAATAACAACTCTGGTCTCATGCAACGAGGACTCACTATGCTACTCTATAACGTCAACTACTACACATGTGGATAGGGAGGAAGATCTGTCTTTATATTGTCAAAAAATAATGCAGACACAAAGCAGGGTCAATACATTAGTTTATACATAAAAACTTAAATAAAAGCATGTAAGCTCAAAGCATAAATAAATATGAGATGAAGACTAAAATTATATCACAAGTCTAGAAAGCTATGGGATGACCCAAAAACTATAATAAATTAAAAAATAAATACTATATAAAGATTTAAACATAGTAAACAAATCATGATTTATTGGGTCAAGCACCTATTTTAGTTCTAAAATATTATGTCATGAATTGGGATTTTCTATTAACTGACATAAACCATGTTAAGTTACACATAGAGTCCAGTTTCACACACTTACACTGGAAAAAGTCATGTTCCATACACCCACACTAGAAAATTTCTCCCTAACTTTTCATGGTTAGAACTATCTTATCATACTTAAGCTAAGGATCCATAACTTGTTTATAAAATTAACTTCGTGCTGGCTACATAGTTTTCAAACTTGAACATCACCCTCCTTTATTAGGTAGATTCAAGACCTTTCGGTGCTAAATAATCCTCTAAAAATATATTATGCTCATATTTCATTAAAATCTATCTTCTGAAGATATATAAATGCCATGTCTAATACTATTCATTGATGATCGCTGAATGTCATATTTAACCTTAAGAGACTAATGATAATTGAGCTAGAGCTCCTTAGTTTCTTCATGTTTCATCATGTTCATTTTATAAATCTTGCTAAGTTCATGTAAAGTTCATAAATTACGTTCATGGTGATCATAATGATAATTCATGAGTTTCATATGCTAAAGTTATGAATTTGTGTAGATTTCAGGCTAAACAAGTTGAAATATTTTCTTGGTATAGATTCACTAAAAACAAGTAGACCATATGTTGTAAATAACAATTCTATGTAAAGTTTAATAATTAAATGCATGTTATCAATTTCAAGATAAAAATCATTCTTTTGTTTTGAACCCTAAAATTAAAAATATTAATCTTTCTTAAAAACTAAAATTTGGGGCATGAGACTAAAAGTTACTGTCAATGAATACCCCCATATCTGATTTGGAGTGAATCTTTGAGTAGCTTTAGAGGAAATGAAGAGTTGAAACCCCAGTGAAGACATTGAACTCATTGTTCTTGAGAGAAACCTTATGTTTTCATTTATTATTTTTGAAAATAATGGGATTAAAGGCTTGTAGTGTTTTAATTAATGCTAACAATAGTCTAAAAATAGTCGATTACATGTAATGGGATTAAAGGAAAGATCTACACTAATCCTAGATAAGGAATAAGATAATCTAGAAAATAATTCGTAGATTACCATGAGAAAAAGGTCAAGTCGTGATCTGAGAATTGGCTATTTGAATGACATGAGCATACATGAGTTGACACCACAAGTCGTGGTTCCTCACTTCATGACTTGTGAAGTGTCTCATGGTATGGGAGATCCAGTTACTAGGTAGGGGGTTAGGATACCACGAGTCGTATTACAACTCGTAGTTTTAACAACTCGTGGTCTTTTTAGGGAAAATTTTAGAATTTGAGCAATGGTCTGCCTTATTTTCATAAGTCAACATCGCAACTCATGGTGTTGCACTCCACAAGTAGTGGTTTAGTTCGTGGGCCTATGATTTGGACTTTCTAGGCTAGTACAAGCATGCATATTATAATTAATGATTTTTTGTGCATGGGATATTGTATGGTTGGATGACTGTGTAAAGGTTAGCTTGCTTATATTGCATGAAAAATAGTAAAGTATTCATTTTAAAATATGACCATATAAATTCATGATTTAATTGTCACATTTGATTATTTTCAATGGATCACGAGTTAAAAAAAATTAAACATGCATTTAGAAAGAATAAAATAGTAAACAATTCATCACCTTCAACATGTCAAGAAAGAAAATTTGGGAGAGTATTTTTAATTTCATAAGGTTACAAAAGTTATACCTTCTATACTTCTTGAATATGGTGTTGAAAATAATTGAACCAAACAAAACTAAATCATCTTCTACGAGGTAATCTTGATTCAATGCAATCCTTGATATTAAGAAAAAGAAATAAAAAAATTCAAAAGCTAAAATAGAGTTAAAGGAATATTGCAAGATAAAGGAATTATGATTACAAAAATTACCGAATAATAAAGTGTCCAAGCCTAAAGAGAGATATTCATTCATATTGTATGAGAAGTGGGAGATTTACCAGTACGTTATAAATTTAAGTTTGCAATAAGACTAAGCTTCATTTTTAAAAAATGTATATATAGAATAAATGATAGTTGCATGATATGAAAAGACATTATTATCATATTTTTATGGAATTTTTTATTGCTTTTGCATTTGGAGCCTACTCGATAGGATATAAAAATTTGTCACTAATACAAAATCATTGTTTAAAGAATTGTGTTCTAAAACTTTGAGGAAGGATAATTTAGCAAGGATGGATCAAGATATTTCTTTCATTACTAAAGTTGGAGAAAATATTTTCATGTGGATTTTTTGATGTGATGGAACATCTTCGAATTCACTTTATATATGAATCACACCTTAGAGGCCTAGTTCAATACAAATCGATGCATATATTCGAGAAAGACTTATTCTACTTAATATACCATATATGAATGAATGAATTTTTTTCTTAATTTATTACTAAATAACACAAAATTATATAGGGCTATTTGCAAATGCAAAAAAGAACTATTAAATAGAGGTCTAAGATTGAAGGATCAATTTGTGAAGCTTATTTTGACAGGGAGCTATTCATTCTTATTCTTACTATTTTGAAGAAAAAGTGTCAAGTATGATAAATAGGACCAATCACATGATGATAGTGATAGTGATCATTACTGTCCATCGACTTTAATTTTAATCAATCAGTTAAGGTTCGAAAAAATGCTCAAGATGAGGATTTAGTATAAACATGCAATCAGTTGTGATAAATGTTATGCTCAACTATCTAGAGATTCAACCATATCTTAATTAAGTGTTGAATTGTGTTATGGAATTGAGTAAATTTAAATAGTAAGGGTTTAACTAATGAAAAAACTCAATGTCTTGGATAGTTACTTCATAAGTATGTAGCAAATGATGCCATACATATGAGGCTTTCTAATTTATTGAAAAACTATGTAAGTATGAAAGATCATGTTAAAGATATATCTATAATATATTTATTTGTTGATTTTTTTATATTTGTTTAACTCTATATAGGTGCGCTCTCTCTCTCTCTCTCATTCTCTTTGTTGCAAAGCACAATATTCTATTTTTGTAAAATTCACTACATCGTACATCTTTGTCATCAAAAGTTACTCATGGTGATAGCTCCAACAATAATTCAGGTGCTATCTTTCAAGATTTGTTATCTTTTACCTTCTTCAAATTTACATTCTAGGTGCTATCAAAATTATTATTTGTATTATACTATTTTAATTTTGATTTACTTATCTGTTGTAGTCCTTAATTTTAGAGTCGTGCTTTTATCAAAATCATGCCTTTCATTTGAGTTTTTACATCAAGATTGTATTTTTATTTGAATTTTGATATCAATATTGCATTTTTATTTGACTTTTGATATTAAGATTCAAGATTGCACTTTTATTTGTATTTTGGTATTAAGATTGCACTTTTATTTGAATTCTGATATCAAGATAGCATTTTTATTTAAAATTTTATACAATTTTTTATTTTAATTTTGATATAAAGATTGCACTTTATTTGAATTTTGATATAAATATTGCATTTTTATTTGAACTTTGATATCAAAATTCAAGATTGCACTTTTATTTTAATTTTTATTTCAATATTTCATTTTTATTGAATTTCGATGTCACGATTTTATTTTTGTTTGAATTTTGATACAAAGATTACATTTTTATTTGAATTTTGGTATAAAGATTGAACTTTTAGTTGAATTTTAATATCAAGATTGCATTTTCTCATTCAAATTTTGATATAAAGATTGTATTTTTATTTGAATTTTTTTTATCAATATTGTATTTTTCTTTGAATTTTGATATAGATATTGAATTTTTAACTTAAATTTTGATATCAGAATTGTGTTTTTATTTAAATTTTAATATTAATATTCAAGATTGCTCTTTTATTTGAAATTTTATATCAAGATTTCATTTTTATTGGAATTTCTATATCAATATAGCACTTTAATTGAAATTACGCTATCAAAATTGTATTTATTTATTTGAATTTTGATATAAATATCGCATTTTATTTGAATTCTAATTTCAAGATTGTAGTTCTTATTCTAACTAGTTAGTCCATGGTTATCTTATTGGTGTTTCCTGTATTTATTGTCTGTAGTCTACTATTTGGTGTATGATAGTGCAATAGGGTCATGTCATTAGTCAGGGTCGAGGTTGGCATCGGGGTTGGGATCACCACTGGGTTGAGTTTGGGGCAGAGGTTGGGATTGGCATCGATCGGGGTCAAGATTGAGTTTGCTTTCAAGATTTGGGTCGGGAGGGGCAAGTGGGTTAAGGTAGTATCTAGGTTTAGAGTAGCGTCATAGAGCATAGGAACTTTACAAGGAAAGTCCATTAAACTAGTGAACATTCTTAGAAAGAGGAGGATTAATATAGGATGTTTCTAGGAGATCAAATGGATAGGTACTAGGGCGCGGGATATCCATTGGTATAAATTGTGGTACTCTAGAGGAGTTAGGAATACGAATGGGTAAGTATCTTAGTGGATGAATAGCTTAGTTAGAAAGTGGTAGATGCTAGGAGGGTAGACTATAGGATGATTTCAATTAAGTTGGGGATCAGATGATCTACTATGCATATTATTAGTGATTACGCATCGCAGGTGAGCTTGGATGAGAAGGTGAAGAAGATCTTTAGGGATGGTTTGGACAGGGTAACGAGTGGTATGCTTGAACCGAAAGTCTTTTAATATGAGTAAATTTTATGTAATGACCCTCATGGTCATTTATGATAAATACGCAATATTTTGTATTCTAGAGCATTTCAGTAGTTACCCCAAGTCATTTATGACTTACTAGGACTGATAGTTCGGATCCCTGGTGACTCGGTTGAGAAATATCTCAAA
>JBDJHY010652374.1:0-16091 GCA_039654485.1 Withania somnifera | reverse complement strand
GGTCTAGTTTGTAAGTTCAAGTCCCCTATGTGGAGTCTATATGTTTGGTTGGTCATGTTGATAAAGATACCATTATTTGAGTTCATGGTTCATGGAAAGTTCATTTTTAGAGTAGATTCATGGTTCACAGTCATGGTTAGTCTATGGATTTAGGATTTTAGAGTTTAAGTCTAGTTCACGAATCAATTAAATTCTGAGACAATAATATGGGAGAGACAGTTAGTTATGAGTTCATGGGCTCTTTTTCGTCCAAACAGACTATATCAGTATATGTTAGGTTCATCTTCAGTTTTAGGAGTAGTATTAGCACTGAGTAACTTTGAGAAATTTAGTCCTTATCCCATATCTTGTGTTTTGAAAGCAGGTAGGTTTATGGCCCAAGACAGTATTTATAGATTAGGCTTACTGGATCCACTAGGAGTTAGACATGATCCTTACATTGGTAGGTTTGGGACCCCACCCAACTTAGGTATATATATTGGACCTTGTTGTCTTGTGCACAAAGACTGTTGGTTACAGAACCTCCCAAATCAGTTATTTGGTTAGTCAGTTAGTATGTCCTATCCATTGTCAGTCAGGTCAATAAAGTAAAAAAAGATAGAGTTAAGGGTAAAGAAACTAAAATAAGACTGTTATTTGATTATTGTCTTATTGCATATATTTTGCTTATTTGAGTCATTAGGTGGTAGTTGAGGTATGATTTATGTGTTCATGCATTGCATAGCTAGTTTCTTTGTTGATGATATAGTCTATTGCACTAACCCTTCTCATGGTTATAATATTCAAAAGTACTAATTGCATACTTTCTTTTTCTTTATGTATTTCACACATGTAGGTTCAGCCAACCTTTCGGGCGCTTGCAGTTTATTTGGACTTGCATTCTCGGTAGATTGAAATGGATTTATGAGTTCTCACTTGATTCGGAAGCTAGTTGGGGTATCTTCATTTTGTTGATTTAGAGCTTAGACATTAGAGATAACATTTATTATTATTCAATTTTGGCCATCTAGGGGCATTGTCCTAGTATATTTTTTAGCATTTGTATTGTTAGTGGCTTTAAACATAGATGGTGTTAGAACTAGACATTGAGTATTCATATTTATTTAGATCATCTTTTTATTAATGTGAGGTTCACCATTTCTTTATCATTTCTTGTTATGATATTACTTCCGCTGAGACAAAGTGATAGAACCATCCATGGGCCCAGTAGTTTATCTAAGGTTACTAGGCGACTTAGTAGCTAAGGATGCCAGTCCCGCCTAGGGGTTGACACCGGGATGTGACACACATCCATTGAGTGTGCTAACACCAGGCACTACTGAGACTAATACGGGAGTTATACCTTCAACTTTCATTCCTCTGACATCCCATACTCCAGGTGCAAGCACCTAAGGGCATTACAGGTATGTCCTCCTATCCCTGGTTTTACTTACTTATATGCATGGAAAATGCATGAGTTTTTTGGTGGGGGATTACCTTATTTTGGGTGTCTAGGTTTTTCCATTTTTTAGTCCTGAGGTTTTTCGTTGTCATGTTTATCTTCTCTCATGCTCTGTCTAGTAGAACCATCATGTTTAGGATTTTATTTTTTTGTTTACTATATTGATTTTTTGTTAAATGGGAAAACCTACGAGAACTTAATACAGTCTGATATAAATAAAGGGCACATGTATATAATTTTTCCGTATAAGAAGGTTTTTTAAAAACGCTAGACCCTTAAAATTTGGTTTTGTGTTGTATGGTTAGTTCATTGATAGATTGACTATTCTACATCCATTTTGACATTGTGATTGTTAGTGTTGATAATTGTTCTTAAGCTATTGCCTAATCTAAAAAATTGGTAGTTAATATAGTAAACCTGTGCCATGTGTGTATGAGCTACATTTGCCTAGTTCTTACTTTGTGTGTACATGCTAGAACTCTCCTGGTTGTTCTTGCTGAAGCTTTAGGATAGTTGAATAGTAAAGGACCATAGGGCATCTTTGTGATTTAGACCACTTTAGCATAAATAACTAAACAAAATGT
The DNA here is from genome assembly GCA_039654485.1 of Withania somnifera. Classification (NCBI taxonomy): domain Eukaryota; kingdom Viridiplantae; phylum Streptophyta; class Magnoliopsida; order Solanales; family Solanaceae; genus Withania; species Withania somnifera. Next base: position 14,066 of record JBDJHY010652374.1, on the reverse strand, counting down.
GTAATGAATATCCCTCGATCCCTAATTTTGAGCCTGATAATCTACCTAGTTTATTGATTAACCTGAACACCATCCCAGTTTTATTCTAGATTGTTCTTTTGGCCCTCTTCCCTCCTTGGGCACTAGGCATCAACTTAGGTTAAAAGTCAAAGTTGAGGGTGGTTGTATAGGGGTAAAACAATGAAAAGTTAGGTATTAAAAGTTTAGTGATTTGAAAAAGTGAAAAAAGGGTGTGGTATAAATAACTAAACAAAATGTGTAATGAATATCCCTCGATCCCTAATTTTGAGCCTGATAATCTACCCAGTTTATTGATTAACCTGAACACCATCCTAGTTTTATTCTAGATTGTTCTTTTGGCCCTCTTCCCTCCTTGGGCACTAGGCGTCAACTTAGGCTAAAAGTCAAAGTTGAGGGTGGTTGTATAGGGGTAAAACAGTGAAAAGTTAGGTATTAAAAGTTTAGTGATTTGAAAAAGTGAAAAAAGGGTGTGGTATGAGAAAATAAATAAGAAAAAGAAAAATAAAAGAATGAAACAAACCACACCCAGAATAGAACAAAAACGGAAAGAAAAGGGAGGTTGAGGTGCAAATAGTATAGTGCGAAGGAGGGCTTAGTCAATAAATTCCAAAGTGTACCATACCAGCCTCGAAGCCTACATTACAAGCCAATAAAAGTTGTTTTATGATCCTTGTCCAACTGTCTGAAGGAGAAGTTAGAAAATAAGGGCAAGCCCATGGTCAGGGTACATACATTTTTCGAACTTCTTTGTGATAGTGAGCGCACTTGCTATTTCTCAATCTTATCAATATATTGTGTGTGAGGGGGAATTATTTGATTATGAGGGAATTAGGATAAGATTTTTTGATTTCTAATGATTAGGGTGATGGTCATATGTCTATGCATTTTTGTCCCTTGGTAGCATGATGCCAGTTTTAGATCCTCTTATGTTAACTAGATCAGATATGTGGTATACAACCTATTTCGAGATGAAAAATGGGGTTGCCTTGTGATATGTGTGTGCCTGATGCTGTGTGAATACTTTAGATCTCCTAGGACCCTCTTATTTAAGCTTTATCTCTTTCTAGTTTTATTTTTAAGTTGTTTCTTGAGGACAAGAAAATGATTTAAGTTGAGGGAGTTGATGTACAGTTAGTTTATGACACTTTTCATGCTTAAAAGAAGAGTTATTGTATGTTCTTAAACGTGTTTATGTGGATATGATTTTTTTTATTGTTTATGTTTTCGGAAAATGGGTTTGTAAGTGCCTTATAAAAATTGCTGAAAGTTGCTGTTAAATGAGTCGTGGCTAGATGTATGAGTCGTATCTTGATCATACGTCTCGTACTGAGATATCATGAAATGAGATACACAAAAATATCTCAAGGAAGAAGAGATGTACGAGAAGAAATAAGAGGTGTGGATTCCCTATATAACTCAAGTAGAACATTGTGCAAAAGAGATGCTAGTTTGTATGAGTTACACCTACAAGTCGTGACTCAAAGGTATGACACCTGTAATTGATTCGGGTACCACTGCGGGGTCAACTGCTAAGATTCTAGAAAATAAGGCCACAAGATCTCCGATGAGTCATAACTCAGTACCATGAGTCGTGGAATTACTCTAGGAGGACACAATTAATTTGGAGAAATACAACAACTATGAGTCATGACCACTTTGTACTACTCTTGTGAGGCTGCTGACCTAGTTTTCCTTGTTTGTTTAGGATATATTTTTGTTGATTCTATAACTATTTTACTTAGGATTTATTGATAGGTTTTGACACTTTGATATTATTTTGAGTATTTTGATAGCTTGTGAATGCTACCTTAACATTGTTTTTGATTATATTCGAAGGCTTTATTCCGTCCCCATCATTTTCCAGATTTTCAACTTTGTGATTGTGAGTATATTTATTTTGAATGTTATGTAGATTCTTAATATTATTACCATGATTATGAGTTGATAAAACCATAACTAGGGTTGTAGGAACCATGATGAATTAACAACCTAGGTTAAAGAATTTTGTAATTCTAAACCGGAGTCCATGCATGTATCATTATTCTCTTTGTTTTGATTGCTATTTAATGGTTTCAAATGTTATTAGTCGGCTTAAGAATTACTTTCTTGAAAGAGAGGTAGTAAATAGGAAAAGATAATAAAAAGCAGAGATTTGAAATAGAAAATCTTCATCTAAGAACTTGAGCCATAACACGGATAGTCAATCTGAAATCATAGGGCAATGGTTAGTATGGGAAATACTCTGAGACCGAGAGATGATGAGTGATAATCATCCAACAAGTCCGAAAGGAATTTAGGTGAACTTAACTTGCCATTTTTCATGCAAAGCATTATTAGAGAATTACTAGTACTAAACATCTAAGAAGCTATTAAATCTTGGGGGTCGAAACCCTAGTGTTCTATAATCACTCGTAACACTTTAATCAACATTCAAAACTTGTATACATTTCTATATTTACTGCTTTAATTCCCACCTTGGAAGTAGTTATTATGAAGTTGACCTAACTTCTAATAGATGTTTTCTCTACCACATTCCTATGGGATTGACCCCAACCTTTGTTGGGTTTTGTATTTGTCAGCTACCATGTTATACTTATTAATTAAGGTGTAAGTTTGGGTATATCATGAGTCTAAACCTTGGATGGTAAATGTCATCCAAAACCACCTAGTGGGCCAGATGTATTGGATCTAGCATACACTAAATAATACTAAAACAACAACTAAAAGCAAGGTAATATAAATGAGAAAGTTAACAACTCAGGAATAAAATATATAAAATACCCAAAGTTTATAGAACTGTCTAAGTTTGAAAGCTACTACTAAGTACTGTAGAAGAGTCACTAGAACAAGTCTATAGCTAACTAAAATAAAAATACTAAAACTAAAATAGACTTTTAGCTAGTCCCCGAATCATGAGGACTGACCACTAGATAGCTAAAAGTGCAGAAGCCTTATCATCTCTGAGCGTGTGGATGACTGACTGTATCTATATGGTAAAAGCATGAAAGCATAGGATATGTATCAGTACTTTGAATATATTGGTGCGCAGGAATGAAACATGTAACAAGATACATGAAACATGAGTATAAGGCAATGCATGAGCTGAAGTAAACATGTAACTGAACTAAGTAAAAAAATAATATAAAGTTGCTAAAGAAATTTGACAATATAAATATCTCATTAATCATGAACTAAGAGGTAAACTGAAATAAAGATTTGAACTCATTAAAAATAAAGTAAAATGGTAAACACTTGCTTTATAAAATCTATGGACTGACTAAAACTAAACACTATTGGGATCCTCTATAATCGACGTAACTCTGGGTAAGCAAACCCCTAAAGTCAAACATCAATCCCCATGTTATGCAACCCCCCATACCTTGCAAGAGTTTTAGAGCCTTATAATTCCTTAGTGGATCCACTAAGTTTGAGATGAAGCCTGATATTTACAGGAAAAATCAACCTATTGTGGCGAGTAAATTTTGGAATTCGGTCGCAATAAACCCTTATCCTCTTGGCACTAATACTACTCCACAGAAATGAAAACTAACGGATTGCTCCTGGAAAGATTAGTGAGACCTATCTTAGAATCCAACTAACCTTGCAAACTATACTAGCTGTCTATAAAAGTTGTTGTTGTCTTTTAAACACTTGCATTTCTATTTTAAATCATGAATTTATTGACTGAGCCTAATTACAAGTATTCTGAGAAACTTTAACACTTTGATTTCCTAAGATGGGGCTTTTTCTTAATAAACTAGTAATTATTTATATTTTGACTCTGAAATCACTAAATCATAAGATTTTAAATTCTAAGCCTGAGACATTGTAGTCAAATTCATCAAATTATGGAAATTTGCATAAAATTATTGAAAATATATTTTATATCATGAAAAATTATGGAAAACATGTATTATGCTGAAAAAATAATTAGACAAGAATAACAAAATTTATGGGATTTACTCTAACTTCATGAATCAAGGAGTGGTAGGTTATTCAAGATAAGGTGGATGTGACCTCAGTGGAAGTTAAAATATGGGAAACGAGATTGAGATTTTTCAATCATGTTTCTAGAAAGGGATATGATGCTCCATTACAGAGGTGTGAAGGGTTGGCTATAGATGGTTTCAGGTGAGGTAGAGATAGGCCGTAGAAGAATAGGAAAGAGGTAATTAGACATGAAATGAAGCTATTATAGCTTACCGAGGACATGGACCTTGATAGAAACTTGTGGAGGACGCGTATTAGGGTAGCAGGATAGTAAGTAGATTGTATTCTTTTTAGTTTATAAGAGTACTTTTCTCATATTATAAGGCTTATAGGCATCAATTTGATAATTAAAAGAATTTCTGTGTGATAGTCTTATGTTTGATGCTTTATGTTATTTCCTATACTATCTGTTGATTCTATATTATTCTTGTTTGGATAATTTTGTCTTATTTTGAGGGTTTATCAGAAACAACCTATATATTTTCACTTCTAAGGTAGTGGTATCGTCTGTGCACACTCTACCCTCCCCAGACAGTACTTGGTAGGACATATTAGGTTGTTGTTATTGTTGTCATGAATCGAGGAATTTATTTAAAACCTAAAATTTTTTGACACAAGGGTGGAAGGCAACCATCTACCTAATTATAACCTTTAACACTGGGTTTCTGATGGTTTTGTGAAATTTTAACAACCATGGGTCTATCCTGATGAGATCTTGAATGGGATTTTCTTTTTGAGTTTGAATGAGAAAATTCTAACTTTGGGTTCTTTATATTAACCCTACGGAATCCAAAAGGACATACGTTTGGCATTAAAAGTCTAATAAAAGACTGTGTTTACCATGGAATAATTGACCTTGAAATGTGTCGCAGGTTACCATGAGTAAACATATGACTCGAGGTTTGAGAGTTATGACTCACAACTCGAGTCATGGTATTGAAGGTTAACTATTCAAATTTGGATGGCATTCCACAAGTCCATTAATTCATAACTCATGAAGTTTCTTGTGGTATGGGGACCTATTTTTATGGTTTCCAGGACTTAAATCGCATGAGTCACAGTATGACTCATGGTTTGAGCATCACGAGTGGTGGGATGAGTCATTGTATGGAAGATGAACTTTTAAGTTCCTGGACTTGGGTACCACAAGTCAACAGTATGACTCATGGTTCCCATTTCACAAGTAGTGGCCAACTCATGGGAATTGATGTGGATTCTAAGGTTTCCAAATCTCTGTATCACTAGTTAACTGATGACTCGTGAAATGCATCCCAAGAGTTATGGTAGGACTCATGGTGAACTAGGAAGATAAGTTTTCTGGTTTTTATTTTCTAAGATAAAATTTGGATCTTCTAGGTTAGAAAAAGTATGAGGCATTATACATACCAACTCTATCACTCCCTGAAGTCACCTCCTAGGGAGACACGACATCCTTAGCTAACATGTAGCTTTGGATGGCCCCTTGGCTCATGCATAGCTCTACTCGCTTACACTCAACATAAAAAATATTAATAAAATATCATAAGTAATGGACCTCTCTCAACAACCAATAATCAATAAAAATAAGTAGTCAAAACTCAATCTCGAAATACTAGTAACTCAATCCATGTTTGAAAGCCACTATAAAGTTAATTAATAGAATTACTAGAACAATGCCTCTAGATAGACAAAATATAAAGGAATAAATCTAATGTCTTAGATCTAATCATAAGAAAAAATAAATGAACTCCAACTAGGGTTCTCGAATCAGATGAAAACTTACCACTTCACTTCTAACTCTATGGATGCAAATATATCAGCCATAATCATCGGACAAGATGAAGGATATACACGGATAAAAACATGCAGCATAGAATATATGGTCAGTACGTTGAATTACTGAATATGTGAGTAGAAATAAAATAGGTTCTATAATAAGCAGTAAAATATTCCATAGATATCAATGCATGATCAAAGTCAACCTTCTAAACTAGACTCAAGTAAGTAATAGCATGCAAGTTTAACAATATCAATTAAAACCTTCAACTCTAAAGTGTAAAGTGAATCAGTATAAAATCATATAAGCTTGACTATTTTAACTAATAAAATCTTCTTCATCACTTATAATCTCAGACTGACACTTGACTGCCCTTAGGAGATCCTATAACCGACATCCTCCAAGCACGTATATATGGAGTCTAAAATTCACTATGTTGGTAGGCTCCCTAAACCTTTCCAAGGGAAAAGGGCGTTAGCTGAACGTCCTAGTAGGTCCACTAACAATAACATAACAAGAAAATCATTGGTCCATAATATTTTTTCCTGTATTTATCGACATAGGTTATGGGATAAGGTTATGCCTCCCAAATACTCTCAGTGCTAATAATACTCCCAAAACTGAGTCATGTTGACCGTACCTCATTCTTTCTATCTCATTCTTACACTTAACTGATTGGACCTATGATTTAGGACATTAACATTCTTTTTAAATCATCCTGACTCCATACCAGGCTTAAGTTTAAAAATCCAAAACTTCAGTTGATTATCCATGAAAACCTAAAAACCTTTATAAATCATGATTTTGACTTTATAACTGACAACAATTAGGGCATTATTGTCAAAAACCATGAACAAAACTATTCTTTACAATTTAAAGAAATTATTCAATTCATGTTTCACTTCATAAAAATTTTAGATTTCCAAGCTATCTTATCATGGGCTCATGCAATAATGATAATAATGATCAAGAACATGCTAGTTTACACAATTTCAAAATAAACCATGACTTAGGGATTCACCCTAGAAATCTATGCTACAACATGAACCAAAATAATGAAGGAACTTGGGAACAAGGGTGAAAGGAGCCCTTTCTTATGATCTACATATATTAACCTTGAGGAATTATTGTCTTGAACTTTGGAGAAGAACCATAGTCTTTTTCTTGAATTTAGAGAAAATAATTGAGACAAAACCCTTGTTCAATATGATTAGGTGAAAAATGAGTAGAATAGGGTGCTTGGAGGCATTTATATCACCCAATATTGAGACCAAAGCAACATGGGAATGGGTAAAAGAGTAGGGGAAATTATGAACCAGCTCTTTATTAACTAAATTGGAAATTGCGGGGGCAATATGACAATTCAAGGCCACGACTCATTTATTAAGTCGTCGGATAGAGCTTAGCTACTAAAATGTGTATATCACCCTATGAATGCATACCACAAGTCGTGTATGCTACTTCATGACTTGTAAAGTTAGAACCATAGGAACAGGAATGAAAACTGACTTTCTATTAAGCAAAGCACGAGTCGACAAAAAGGATCGTGGCATGGTACTTCACAAGTCATGGTATTGACTCGTGCATATTACACCCCACAACTGGGCATCACAAATTATAAATTTCCACCCTACAAGTCGTGTTCAAACTCCTAATAACTTGGGAATAATATTTCTAGTTCCTTAAGCCTTAGAATTAGGTTTTGAGCATAGGTCAAGCATGGAATATTATAATATCTCCCCGATAGATAATTCACAGTCTAATGAAATATTAAGCTCTAAAAAAAGAGGGAAAATAGGTTACAAACTGATAGGATGACCGTAAACAGACTCAAAATGTCTCAACAACCTAATAAAATTGGTTAGATTACTATCTCAGCTGAATGGCATGCATGCTACCATAATTGACCTCAACTACCATCATCAAATAATGCATGAATACACACATTGGAACTCATTCAATACTACCAATTATATGCCCATGAACAAATAACAGACAAAAGATTAATAGAGAGGCTATTACCTCAGACTGAAGTAGAATTAAAAAGAAACAAATGCAGGTATATACTCATCATATCTTCCTCTACCTCCACCATTTCTCCCTCAAACAACTGGATGCAAATACTCTATGAATCATAAAAGAAACATGGTACAGAAGTATAATGAAATCATAGCATGAATAAAAAATGAGTTAAAACCAAAATATCAAAGCTACACCTAATATAAACTAAGCTGAATACTATGATTATGTCTAAAAACCTCTAATATACACATATGATGAGTTATAGGTATAGGACCTAGTAAATTCTTAATCAATTTGAAAAAATATAAGTAAAATAAGATGGAAGAAAACCAAAATCTATGTCCTCAAGAGATGAGGAATCACCACTTGTAACAAGATAAAGCTATCGGACATTGAATAGCTAAGACTAATCTTGAACACCTAATGAAAAATCATGAAATGATTGCAGTGTAAAATGTAGTACATGAAATATATTGGTAGGTAGGTACTTGATAGCATAATCATATAAGTATATAACAACAAGAATCTGAAATTAATGAATGTTATAAGTCTATCAGAGGATATTATAAAACATGTCTAAACTATAATTCATGCTTACAAACATATTTGAGAAATAAGAATCATGTCATAATCATAATGATGTAATACAATGTTAAATAGGAACATGTGGGAGTTTCTGCTAACCAACATATGTCATGTGAGATCATAATATTCTGCCTTGCCAGAGCATAGATATTGCATGAAATGAAATGATCGACTATAAAATCCACTTGGAAAACCACTTAAGCCACCTACTTAACATGTTTAACCTATGCGTGCAATACAATTTGAGGATTAATCCTATTTGGTGCTAAATAATCCTCCCAAATAAGACATGCATATTCACTTCGGCTTATCATAACTTGAAAACATATATTATCTTGCTTGTTTATGAATGTCATGTCATAATCATGAGAATTCATGAGACTTGAAATAATTATTGTTCATGAGATTCATAATAACCAATACTCAAAATATAGCACGAATTTTGTAAAACTTGAGCAATATTCGTAAAGTTTATGAAGCTTAATATCATGCAGGGAAACATGTTTGTAGACATGGAAATCATAGTTTTCATGTAAACCATGCATTAAGTGTTGAAAACATAACAAAGATCATAATTCATGAATGTAAATTAAATAAAATCTAGACCTGAACAATTCAATAATATTCTTGAAAGTTGTTTGGACGTGGGGATAGAAGGTATCAACCACTAAATTTCCTGCATACCTAGGGATCTAACCATGAACAAGATCATAAAACTTGACAGTTGGTGGAGAAAATCCTAGTCTAAACTTGAGAGACTCAACATGCCTTTTCTTTTAACTTTAGAGAATTGGATGAATAATAAAATTCTTTGTGTTGTAGTTTTTATATTAAACTTTAGATGTCCAAAACAACGTAGTTTTTTTTAAAAGGCTGGTAAAAAAATCATTTACCCTTGGAAAACTTGTCAGAAATCTGTTGCAGTCATGTAGTGACTCACTTATGAGTTTTGGAATCAATTTCACAACTCATGAAGTCACTTATTGATTTGGAACACAAGCTATTGGAATTAGGCTCAGGTTCCATGATTTGTGGTCCTAAACTCATGAGTTGTGAAGTGACTCATGAACTAAAGGCTAGAAAGTTAGAATGGTGGATTCAATACCTCGAGTCTACAGTACAACTGGAAACTCTGAATTGTGACATGGAAGGGGAGTTTTCAAGGATTTTCAAAGTGTTGTTTAGGCTTCACCAGTTGATGATATGACTCATGGTAGCACATCATGAGGTTGTCACATGAACTTGTAGGGACCTGGGAGAGAAATTTTGGTTTATGAGCTAAGTCATGGGTTTCTAGGCCTTAACCAAGTGTGGGTATTACAATATCTCCCCTTTGGGATCATTCCTCCTTGAATAAAGACTAAAGCTGGGAAATGAGAAAAATTAGGCACATTTGATGAGTTTGAAATTTGAAAGTGAACTCGTACGATATACTTGAATGGAATGAAACTAATATAGATGATCATGGTTATCAAGAAATTAATATATACATAAGAAGCATGATAAAGCTTACATGGAAATGTGGAAACTAAAAGGAGACTATTATTATGTATACACAAGTACCTTGAGTTGTCTCAAAGCTAGAAGGATAAAGATGTGGGTACTTAGCCATCATATCGGCTTATGCTTCCCATGTAGCACCCTCCACAGATTGATTTCTCCAAAATTTAGGCAATCTCTTTTTCCCTTAGCTTGCAAACCTGCCTATCTAATATCTAAACTGTGACTTCTTTATATGATAAGTTATCCTTAATCCCAATATTCTCAACCTGAACTATGTTTGCAGAATCTTTTATGCATTTATTTAGAAAGGAAATATGGAATAATGTATGAACGACTATGAATTTTACTATAAGATCAAGCTTATAGGCTACCTACACTATTTTCCTTAGAACCTGATAAAGGCCTATATATCATGGACTAAGTTTCCTTTTCTTTCAAAATCTGATAACTCCCTTCATCGGAGACTCTAAGAATACCCAATCATCAACCTTAAACTCAAGGTCCCTTCTCCTTACATCGACTCTAAGCTATTTCCAAATGCTCTTGGATCAACTGAATCTTCTGTATAGCCTTATAAACTAGCTACCATTGCAGCTTTTCCTATCTTAAATTACCCTATGGGAGAACTAAATATCGTCCTATACAATGCCTTACAAGGTTCCATCCGAATACTAGAATGGAAACTACTATTGTAGGCAAACTCAATCAAAGGAAAGTCATACAAATTACCTTTGAAGTCAATAAAAAAATTCCACCAACATGTCCTTTAGGTCTGACCATCCACTCTACTTGATCTTCTGACTGCAGATCAAAAGTTGTACTAAGATTGATTTGGGTACCAAACATTTCTGGGAAGACCTCTAAAACTGAGAAGTGAACTGATTACCTCTATATGAAATGATTGATAGAGCAACTCTATAATATTTGACAACATAATCAATATAAATTCTCTTAGTTGTATAGTTAACCATGAATGGCACAAAGTAGGCATAATTGGTCATTCTATAAAAAAATACTCAAATCAAATCATGTTGCGTCTTAGTATGAGGTAAGCCTGTGATGAAATCCAAGTTGACCACTTCCCACTTCCATGCCAAAATGGTGAAGTTTTGAGTCAAACTCCTAGTCTCTGATCTTCAGCCTTGGCTTACTGACAATTGGAACACTTAGCTAGATATTTATCTATGCCCCTCTAATGTGATTCCGCTAATATATCTATATTAGGTCTCAATACATCTAGGTGGCATCCAGGTGAATACAATATCTGGTACCATGTGCCTCTACAAAAATCTTCTCTTTCAGTCCATCAATATTCAAAATACACAACCTTCACTGATCTTTGAGCATGCCATCTCCTCCTTGGGAGAAAACCTACACCTTCTTCTTATCAACTGCACCCTTTGGATGGTGCAACACTGGATCCTTGTATTGGGCTTCTTTCATCTCATAACCAATGAAGACTGTGAATCATTTTGCATAATCAAATCCCCATCATCATAATCAATCAAACGAACACCTAATTGAGTAAACAGGTGCACATTTCTAACCAACTCCTTCTTCTACCTTCTACATGAGCCACACTTCCTATCAACAACCTACTACATTGGCCTCCCACAGATGGTAAAACACATGCATATCATAATCTATCAAAATCTTAAGTCATCTTATCCGATGCATATTCAACTCTTTCTGACTGAATACATACTGTAAATTTTGGGGATCTAAAAAGACATTCAACATGAACCCTATAGAGATAGTGCCTCTAAATATTTAAGGCAAACACTACTGCTACCAACTCAAGGTCATGAGTCTAATAATTATTCTCATGAACTTTAAGTTATCTAGAGGCATATGCAACAATCTTTCCATTCTGCATCAACACACATTCCAGTCCAACTGAGGAAGCATCACACTAAAACCGTACTATCTAGTGGGTTCAACACCGAAGCTTATGTCAAATGAGCTTTCAACTCCTAAAAGTTTCCACAACTGTAATGCCACTGTAACTTAGACTCTTCCAAGTAACCTAGTCAAGGGAGATGAAATAGAGGATAAACCTTCAGTAATAATCAGCTAAACCCAAGAAACTTCGAATATCAGAAGGAGAGGTAGGTCAAGGCCAGCTCTTGACAACCTTAATTTTCTGAGCATCCACTTGAATTCCCTCAGTGGAAACCACATGTCCAGTAAATGCAAACAATTTCAATCAAAATTCACACTTCAAAAACTTGGCATATAACTACTAATCTTGAAGGGTCTACAGTACAACCTTCAAATGGTATGAATGATCCTTTTTAATCTTAGTGTAAACTAGAATATCATCTATGAATATAATCACGAACATGTCCATATATGGATTGAACACCCTGTTCATGAGTTCCATGAAGGATATAGAAGCATTGGTCAATCCAAAATACATAACAACAAACCCAAAGTGACTTGAGATTCTTAAAGAATATGTTTGGAATGTCACATTCTTGAACTTTGAGCTGATGATAACCAAATATGAGGTTTATCTACAAAAATCAACTAGCATCTGAAGCTGGTCGAACAGATCGTTGGGCCTAGGAAGGGGATACTAGTTCTTTATGGCGACCTTATTTAAGTGTCTATAGTCAATATACATCTGCAGCGAACCATTTTTCTTTCAACCAAAGAGAACCAAAGCATCCCATAAAGAAACACTGGGTCAGATAAAAACCTTATCAAGAAGATCTTTCAATTATTTTTTTAATTTTTGAACGCAACTAGGGATATTCTATAAGGAGGGACGTAGATAGGATAAGTATCTCAAACGAGGTCTATATCAAAGTCAATCTCCTTATCTGGAGGAACTTAGGGTAGACCCTAAAGAAAGATTTCTTGAAAATCTCTGACTATTGAGACTGAATGGAAACTGGGGCTCTCGGGCTCATAGACCTTAACCTGATAATAAATGTAACCTTTAGAAGTCATTTTATGGCCTTAAGGTATCAAATAAAGTGATCCTTAGGCATTGACTAACTACATGACCACTCTAAAGTTGGCTCATTTGGAAACTAAAAATTAATCATTCTAGTCCTTCAATCAATTGAGTCATAACATGGATTCAACCAATCCATGCCAAGAATGAAACTAAAATCTAGTATGTCAAGCTCTAAAAAGACAATTAGAATGATTTTATGGAGGACTAAGAATGCACACTTGCGGTAGACTCGCCTTCAAATGATAGAGTCACCGAATATGGTAGGGAATGTGAAAGGTCATTAGAGTTTCTAAGGATTAATTCCAAGTTTACATGCAATATAAGGGTGACAAAGGAAAAGGTATCCCCTAGATCTAATAAAGCATAAACATTACAAGAATAGAATTATAACATACCAGTCACAATGTCAGGATAACTTTCTAGGTCCTATCGAGTACCAATTATGTAAAACATGTTCTAATATTGGTTGATTGTACTATTAGAGGTGGCTCCTTGGTGAAATCTACAGTTAGATGGAACTGCTGGTGCAACAAGTGCTACTGGTGCTAACTAAGTAGTCTATACCCTACTACTTTTTCCCCTGCTTAGCATTAGGGCTCACAATGTGACCTGCTTGGACACACCAAAAATAAACATATCCTAATGTACCCTGGTGATGCCTACCACACTTGTTGTAAAGGGGATTTTAATAACCTTTATCAACACTATCTTGAGACTGAGAAGTTTCTGGTTTATAACTTTATTCATTCATGGGCCTCGAATCCTGTACACTTGCTGAGACTGAGTTGGAATGGATGATCTTTTCTAAAAGAAACCCTTATTTCCAGACGTTTTTTGGCTGAAAAAATCCAAGGTTCTCTTTTCCTTATTGTTTTGATACTCCTCCCTATCTTTCAGTTTGTCCTTTTCCGTACCCTGGGTATAAACCATCAACCTAGATATATCCATGTCATTGAGTATTAATGTATCCTTGAACTCCCTATTTACCGAATTATTTGTCCCTCCCTCAAACTTTTTCATACAATCCCTCATGTCAGTAACCATCTCTGGGAAATACCAGGAAAGATAAGTAAACCTCAACTTATATTCCTTCACTGTTATTGATCCCTCCTCTAAATTTCTAAATTCATCTACCTTTTTCTCTCTCAGATCAAAAATAAAGAAGTGAGTAGGGAAGTCATCATCAGAGTTATCCTACTCTAAAGAAGTAGCATTCTCATCTCT
>JBDJHY010652156.1:0-16095 GCA_039654485.1 Withania somnifera | reverse complement strand
TTCTTGTGCTTTATTATAATTTTGAATAATTTACCCTTTTTTGAATTTAATCTACCTTACTTCAATCCGCCTTCCTTAACACCAATTGTTTTTACCCATTCTACTTTATGTTTAGTTTTACAAGTCTCATCAAGGTACTTGTCCACCCTACGTTACCCCTCCCTCCCCCCTCTTATGCGAAACTACTTGCTTAATAATACATTTGACGGATTTAGTTTCTTTTATATCTTCAAAAAATTTACATACAAAACTAATTTTTCTAGGTTCTCTATGAGTTTCAGGAGCAAAATTAATAAAATGAGGATTCAGGGCGTTGAGATTCCGATTATCATCATCATCATCATTATAATTAATCTCATCAAGACTAATATTATCATCCCCTTCTAATTCATTATCTTCTTCTATTCTGTAATTTTTTTGCAGCTCAGCATAATTTATATCATACATACCCACACTCCTACCATATTCAAAATGTTGTTCAGGCTCACTAGCAATACTAGGTGTAGCGGCATGTATACGATTATAATTTGTAGTACTAGTGGTACTTCTAGCGAAAGCAGAACCTATTTCTTTCTTGTTACTAGGACTACTTTTGGGACACAAATTTTTAACGCTTTTACCCATTTTTCTTAGTATATCCATATTAAAATAGTAAAATTTAAACACACACAAAATAATATAATTACAAATAATAAAAAATTCAAAAAATTTAAAAATTAAACGTAAGAGATGAAACGACTATACGAAATTGTCGAAATAATTGATCAATTATACACTTGAAAGTTGAAAACTTTCACTTGATCATTTGATATTGCTAATAATTGTAAAATAATAAAATAGAAAATTAATTGAGAAAAAGTAAAAAAATTGAAGTGATATTTATTTAAAAAAATTGGAATAAAAAATATTTTCTTTTTTTTTTTAAAAAGGCCAAAGTTGGTCATTTTAATTCGTTGCCCAACGGTAAAGTTGGCCTCAAACAGTCAAAAATGGCCTGGCCTAAACGGCTAGTTTTGATTATTTTTTTTTAAAGCCCGGTCCGGTCCGGGTTGGTTCACCGGTCCGGATGCTCGGAACTGGACCGGTTACTGTACCAGTACGATCTCGGTCACCTTAGGTCGGTGCAACCCGACGGTTTTTGGGCCGAGTTGTCTGTTAACCCCACCCGTTTGACAGGTTTAGACCAAAGTCGAGTCGTACTTGGTACAGAGGCATAACTAGGTAGAGCTAAGGAGGTTCATCCTCCTATGGAATTTAACCGTTAATATATAGTTATCATTATTTTTTATTTATATATATTAGATGTGGAATCTCGTGGGTTTACTTTTTTATATCTTACACGCTCTTAATGAAAATTTTGAATTCACCATTTATTAGTCCCCTTAAATATACACTATTTTTGTTGTATATGTTATTATTTCGTAAGATTATTTAATTGATTGGAATTGATTAGACCAATAAACTCCATTAATATGACAAAGATATGTGTTCTAGGCTTTTGATAGAAAAAAAACCCAAAGAGAAAAAAAATCCTTCGCGATTTGTTATTTCCCATTCATCGTTATCTGTGTTGAAAAACACCAAAAGTAAGTGTCTATTCAAATTTAAGGTGGAAAACAAAATTTTCGTCAAGACCACCATAGCGGCTTCTTGGCCGCTACAACAGTTCCGTCGTAGCGATGGAGTGGCCGTTGTAACGATGACGAGGACAGTGTATCCCGAATTTTAATTTATTTTGTCCAGTTGTAACTCAAAAAGAAGAATTTTGTCTGGAAAAAATTCCTAAGGGCTATTCCCCAATCTTTCCTCCTAAAAGAAAACAAGGAAAAGCTCGTGCAAATAAGGAATTCATCCGTCCACTTCTCAAATTCCTCGCCATCATCTTAGGCTCCGAAGCACAGAGCAAGATTTAATAGATTTCGCAGCTATAGCTTGGTGTCGAGTTAGGCTATGATTTAATGAGTAATGAACCATATTTTATTTATGTATGCATAATATTGAGTTGACGGGAGAAACATTTTTAGATCTGTGAACACGATGTTAAAATATGAAGTTAATGAAAAAACTCTTAAAATAGTGAATTGTGTATCATGTAAATTTCCTACTTATGATGTTTGCTTATGCCGTGTATAGCATGTTGTAACGGGTACAAAATTACCTTATGTGTGATTGAAATTGCGTATGTTACATGAAATCTAAGAAAATAATGTTATAATCCGAAAATGACTAAGATCAAGTGGTCTTGTGCAATAATTGTGTGGTTTTTGTTGTGGTGTGATTCTATGATTAAATGAGGTTGGGTGAAATTCTAATTGATTTAGATAAAGAGCATAAATTTATTTTAGTGGAGAGACATAATGAAAGAGGTGAAATGGTAAGTTGAAGGTGAATGAACATATGAGGAATAAATTACCTATAAAGTTTATGAGGCCAATAAATTGAGTAAGAATGATGAGGGTAAATCTAGTAAGAGTCGGAAGTGTTGCGTTGAGGTGAATTTAATTTTTACAATTAATAACTTGGCATGATTTGATTTTGCGGATTTTGTGTTTGTGTTGATTAAATTAATCATGGTCGGGTGATAATGTCTATCAGTACTTGTGGTTATATTGATGTTATTCTTGCTACATCCTTTTTTAGTGTAGACGTGTCGTAGGTTTATTTGAAGTAACTTGTTGGGATTGATGGTTACTTTGCATCGACTTCTACATTTTGATTTGACAGAAGCGATGTCTCTTAACTCTGACAACTTCTTTATTTTTAGAAGCTCTTTTACCTATCTAGACTAAATATTATCTCTATAATTGTTAGTAATTCGAAATTTATATTTAATTTTGTTAAAGGATTTATTATTGTTCTATTTAAATTGAATTACTTTATTGCTCATCCAGTTTCATTAGTTCTCTGCATAAAATTTGATTCGGTGGTAAAAATTTCTCTTATCTAGTTAGAATAAAATAGGTGATCGCATGATCCATAATCCAAATCTTGACAGTTGCTAAGATGAAATACTTTTACATGTGATTGCAAAAATACTGAGCACCAACACCATCTAATTTGATTAATACATTTTGATTTAAGAGAAGGTTTTATGTCTATGAGTTTTAATTTTAAGATTTTACATAACATGTTAAGTGCTGGTTGAAACAAATAAAAGTGTAACACTTGAAAAGCTCCTTCAAAGTGTTGTCTGGGCTAAACAAAGTAAGTTGGTGCATTTTCATCAAAATCTGAAACTGTCAATTTCTCAGCTGTCAGATCATGGATTGTGGAAGGGTTCCACAAATTGTGGAAAAGTTCATGAAAACTGTTTTTTTCAAAATCCCCCCAAAAAATTAAAGTGTTGGAAGGGTCCAAGGATTGCCCCAGGAACGGTCAAAGGAATGACGGTCTGTCAAAATGAACTATGGAACCCATCTAGTATCTAGCATGGGGGAACTTTTTCATCGATCACTCTACAATCCATTAAGTGACTCGACGGACCATCAAGTGAGCCATTAACACACCTAGTTTCCTTCTCAATTCATATTTCTCAAGGACTGATTGGTCTTTTCTCAATCATTAAACCCTAATTCAGGGTCATTTTGGTGTTATCTTGGGCGGATATATATGTACCTAAAACACTTTGATTTTTTTATTTTTTCACACACACTCAGATAAGAGAAAATAAAATAAAACATCGATCAGTTCTCTCAAAAGCCAAGAAAACTAGGGTTCTCTCAATGGTTAAAGAACAAGTCTTCTTCTCTAAATCTTAAGCATCAACTCCCAAGATTTCAGGTATGTGGGTTGCTAGACCAAGACTGGTTCACAAGTTGTCCCTTTATATTTCGATTGATGACTAAAACATTAATATAAGGATTTAATGTTAAGGAAGGGTTTACAAGTCTAAAAATGAGTTCAAGGGTGTCCAAGAAAGGTATCTTAGTTGAGAAACTATTTGGGAACTTCAAGGACATATAAAAGTCATTTCGAAGACTCTTCTTAGTGTGCTAGTCAACCAAAGTGCAAGGCTTAGTCGACTAAGGGCCCAAGTTAGTTAACTAGTCGACTGGACAAACGATGTTCTAGACACTTCTTTAGTCAATCAAAGAAAGGAGTTAGTCAACCAAGCTGAGGACTTAGTCGACCAATCAAAGGAAAAACTCAGCCTTTTAAATCCTCCAACAGCTAATTTGATCACAAGACTTGGATATCAATTAGGAGACTCAATTAGATGGTTTGGGGAGTCATTAGTCGAGTAAAGACATGTCTTAGTTGAGTAATTAAAGAAAGAGTCAGATGGATCAATGTTTTGTAAATTAATTAGTCGACCAAGAAAAGGCTTAGTCAACTAAAGCTGGTCCACTACTCGACCAAAGGAGAAGCTTGGTCAACCAAAGAGGCTATCATAAGCATTTAATGCTTCATTAATCCAAATCCAACGGCCACATTTACTCTCAGAATGGCTCCAACAACTAGAAAAAGTATAAATAGCCAGCTGGAATGAGAGAAAAAGAGAAAGGAACAACTCCTAACACTTTGTTACTTTATTTTCTCAAGATCAAATTCTTTTATACCCATTTACTCCTGAGAACAAAGTTCTTGTTCCTTATTTTATATATTAAATCTTTGTACTACTTGTTCTTAATCATTTTTTCTAAATTGTAAAGATTGATAGTGAGTGTTGAGAGTTGGGGAACTTGAGGTTAGTTTCCAACTTAAGTGTGAGGGTCTCTCTTGAACCAAGAATCAAGGAATTGTAAGAGTTCTCACTTAGCTAGAAAGTGGTTGTAATTTGTTTGTGATAGTGGAAATCCTAAGTCGAGAAGAACTTAGGTAGTGGACGTAGGCAAGAGGTTGGCCAAACCACTCTAAAATTCTTTTGTTCTTGTGTTTGTATTTAGATTCAGTTGAAGAATTTAAAAAGAATTGGAAAAGCCACCACTCTATTCAACCAGGCCTTCTAGTGTGGGTAATCTACTCAACAATTTTTATATATTCATAATTTTAGTGATCTTATTGAGATTTTTTGAAGAATTAATCATAAAATTACTTAGGATAATTTAGTAATAATCTTGGATGAACACGAAAGAAGAATGAATTGAAGTATGAAAATTTATTGCATAAAGTAGTTTATGAATGATCCAAGTATCACTAAATAATATTTAGGTGTGTAACCTCTAAAACAAAATTTTACACAGAGTATTTATAGAAAATAGTAAATTTATCCTAAACAAGCTTGAAAAACAATATCAGCAACAATAGTATGAATTGTAAAACTGACTCTACTATTCATGATCTTGCTTGTGGGTCCCATACCATTGATACTTAAAAGCAGTCTTCAGATCACTTTTCACGACCCATTTTATGACTTGTAGAGATACTATTAACCTCTCATACCACTTAAGCACCATATGCGCCATTCTTTGTCATTATCTTCATAAGCAGACATTGCAATTCGTACACTCAATTCAATCTATGGAACCTCTCATGGTTCCCCACTCGGTTTCACTACCTTTCTGTACCACTTCACAAATACTCAATATGACCCGCACAACCTACTTCATGACCCATATTACTGCCCATGATATCTAACCCCAAATTTCACACCTTCTATATCCTTTTCACAGACAAATAGTAAGAGTTGTAGAACTGTTTCATAGCCACAAGTCTCCGTAGCCCTACACTTAGCCATTTTTTTTTAGTTTTTTTTCTATGTTTCTTCCGACCATCATTTTCTTGCAAAAGCAAATACAAGCACATCATATCCAAATAAACATGATCAAGAACATACAAAATTCCCTCATTTTAAGCGTTGAAAGTTTTGTAAACCCACGACACATCAACACCATCAATTTAGAATATTTGCTTGTCGTTAAGAAATAAAACAAAATAAAAAGCATGATGCTTAAGTGAAAGAAACCCAGAAGATCTACAATAGTCACACAATATCTAGTACATATATATTGCATAGTACCCCCTCTATTTTATATCAACCAGGTTTTACACAATCCAAATTGATCAAACTAACTGAAGATGATCCATGTACGAAAATTATGGTATAAATGGGCAACTACATATACAAATGAAAGTATTCCAAACAAATAACATCCAAACAATTCAACCCTCGTGCCTCACAACAAAGAAGTCCCACACACTTAATATCACTAAAAGTCAGGACTATAACAAATATGCTCACTCTCATAAAGAGGTTTAAATAATGCATGCACATAAATCATAGACTTGCCCTTATTTTATGCATTTCTACTCTCAAAAAGTTAAATTAGGATCACTATAGGACTTTATTCAACTTGTAGATTAGGTTTGGGCAAGGGTATGAAAATTTTAGAACTTAGTGACTCAACCCTCACTAGCGCTCCACTATATTTTATTCCACTTCCTGTCTTTTTTTCTTCCCTCTTTTCCATTGCTTTGCCCATTTAGCTTTCGGGTATGGTTTCTTATGCACAAATACTAATAACTTTTTCTTTTCTTTTCAAGTTTAATTTTTTTTTCAGACTTATCTTTTCTTTATTTTCAGCTCATACCATACCCATTACTGTTTTTATGCTTACTTATTATTTTCACACCCATGTATCCCCTTACTTTCCCCTATACAGCCATCCTCAACTTAGGCATTTAGCCTGAGTTGAGGCTTAGTATCCAAGGAGGGAATATGACCAAAGAGATGATTCAAGGAAAATTGAAGAAGGTGAACGGGCTACATAATTTAAGAAGGTAAACGGGCTACATAACAAACAGGGTCTATTTTGGCACAAAATAGGGATCAAGGGATTCATGTATCATTTGGTAGGTTATTTTGGCTAAAAATGGAATTTCTAAAAAGTGGCCTATGATCCTTTCCTAATCAAGTATCCTACAGCTTCTTAAATACTAGCCAGACAAGTTATGACTTGTACGCACAAAGTAAGAACTAAGTAAAACAACTCACACACTCATGGCATAGCCATAACTTAAGTAACAGTTATCACATCCATAGTCAAAATTCCATACAAGGATACCGAATGGTCAGATTATCATCATGGGAAAACAAACATCAAAAAAAGTAATTTGGAGAGGTCTCAATTTTAAAAAAACCTTTAATTCAAAGACATATATACATGCTCTTTTATTTTCGACTACACTAAGTTCTTCCATTTAACATAAAATCACCAAACAGTAAAAATATAAAAAATAAAGATCCTAAATATATTGGTTCTCCTATGATGGCACATCTTAGGGAAAAGAAATACGAAAAGAGAAACCCTCAGCTGGTAACACCTAAATAAACCCCATCACCATCAAAAGAAACATGCATTGTCTCTTATGCATAAAAGAAATGTAAAACTAGGGTAAAACTAGGGAGTAGAACTTACCTGTGCGCTCTAGGCCCTGGTGTCTGTAAGGGGTGTGTGGCTGGCGCAACCACCACAGTAGACAAGTTGGTATCGGTGGTGGTCAGAAAACTTAAAGAGGGCTCACCGGAAGGGTCATTGCCTGTATCAACAATGGTACCCTTAGGTACTAAGTATCAACTCACACAACAACATCTGCACCTATTTGCACCATTGCACTGGAAGAGTCCCCAACACACAATGCCTCAAACTCTCGTGCCTCGGCCTCCCATCACTTTTCCTTGTTTTCATGGGATCATATGATAGGCTCTCTTTCTATGCTTTCTTCTACCTCTTACTCAATATAGCTGGATTATTCGCCTTAAACGCAGTCTTTCCCTATTTCTTAAAACCATCAGGGGAATCCTTAACTAATAATTCAACTTGTGGGTGGTATCCAGAGGCTCCCCAAAATATCAAAGATAGAGGTTTGAATCACAGGGAGGTCCTTAGGACAGTCTACAACATCATCTTTGCGGGAACCCAACTCTACCATCACAAATATGCAACTCTTGGATCCTGGCCATGATCCACTGTTTTAGACCATTTATCCTATCATGCAAGTCATGTATTGACTTCTCATGCTCTTTTCATAGATAGCCTTTAGAGGCCTCTACTATTGACAAACCCAAGGCCACAACTAATCAATTAGTTGGGTCAACTTTTGGGCAGTCTCATTTTTATTTTGCTTAATCTTTAGTAAGAAATCTTGGGAATATTAACCAACTCAGCAGTGGTGGAATCTTGAGGGTATCAGTGGAATGGACGAGATAAAAAGGCAATCGATACTAGTGCATGGGATGCTACAGTATTAGTCTTAGCCCTAATTATAGAAATAGGCTTGCTCATTAAAGAAAAACCCATAACAGCAACACCAATAGGGGATGTATACATGTGGCCTTACTCTTTGACAACCTGATTAATAATATCCTTTGTCAATTCAGCATCAAAAACTTGGTGTTCCATGATAAAATCGTTAATACCTCTCAGCATGATAACCATTTAATCATCCATCAACTGCTAAATCAGGCATGGAAAGGAAAGGTCATCATATCTCTTACATCTCTCTCCCTTATCTCGTCAACAATATTTTGAAGGACGTTCATGTTATACTTGGCTATATAGTTTGCAACTACAACCATTCTGTCAGGTGTAATAATTTGATGTAGGACTCAATCATTTGCAAACCACCAACCACCAGAACTTGGATACAAAATTCAAAGAGATCCTGCATCGAAGTATAGCTTAACGCGATGTGCACTCGGTGCTAAAACTCTGAGCAATTTGATGGAACCTCATAATCTGGGCCATATATGTAGTGTTGAATAGTGCACTGTAAAATACCAGTGGGCCTCTACCGCTAGAGGTGGAAAATTCTTTTTTTATTTGGGTCTACCTACAATAAAAGTGTTGCATAAGAGACATAGAACTCACAAATCATAATTGGAGTGTACTGGCCTATTTATCGAGCTGCCCACTCGAATATGTATCTGTCAAGAGTATCCTGAAACTAGAAACCAATTATAACCCCAAAGTATACTACGATGTGGATATCCCTTATCAATTAATGTGATGTCCTGCATAACGATGTCTCGCATGTCTTTAATTATTCATTGCTGCTCATGCAAAATTTTAGTCTGCTATTCATTAGGCTCCCCTATTGTAGGTACCTCAGTGGCTTCAGGAGTAGGAGTACTAGAACTCTCATTACTAGAACCAATATAATCATTAGATCTGGAGTGCTAATCACCTCAATCACTTTACTTTGTCCCCGTAGCATTATTACTTACTGGGGTATGAGAAACCATTTCCCTCTTCAAACTAGGGAGACGGTGCAGTAGCTAACGCCTTCTTCTATGTCTTTTGGGTTGTTTAACGAGGCATATGTTTTTTAATAGGACCCGGGTACTGCTCGTCATACCCAGTTGCTTGCCTCTTTGGAGCCATGGTACCTACAAGAGAGAGGTTAGAATCAAAAGTAAAAATGAAACAAAAGCATAAATGAATAAGTGAATAGTATTAAGAGTTCCACGAGTCGTGGAACTAGAACTACACTTGTGGTATGTCTCGTGAAATCAATCAACAACTTCTAACGTATTGGTCAAACTTACAACTCCAAATACGACTTATACATTCAATATTATGAGTCAAAAACCAGCTCGTAGTCATACTCCTGCAGGTGTTCATTTTTAATATCATTGGTATCCATACTACGACTCGTGAAACTAGTTCCAAGAGTCATAGTATGGTCCATTAAACTAGAAACGAGGTTCATATTTCCTATCAAGGTATCATGACAAAAAACATAAGTTGGACTATTGAAATTTTGAGTCGTACTATTGTTCGTAAACCTTAACCTAAAAGTTAACCCTTTAGATACTGACCACGATGGATGTCATGACTTGATAGGTAAAGTCTACCAACCGTGAAGTCTATCATGATTCTTATCCTTTAGTCTAATCCAATTGCTACACAAATTATGATCACAAATATCCATACAATACACCGGGATGATCATTAGACTTGTATAATTTATATAAATCCTCCCGTCAAGTAATTTAGCATACACTGAGCTATTTAGACTTCAAGCACAATCTAAGAATAATACACTTTCCTCCATTTTGTGAATTTTTTAATTCAAAAGTAAGGAGTTTAATAGAACTTATGCCTAAATCAATACAAAATGAACTCACAAGAAACTACAGAACAAGGCATAACCTATGTAATAATTCAAGTTCCATTTTCATAACACCACAACCCCAGCTTAGAAATAGTTGAATTAGTTTTAAAGTGACATGAAGGATTAACTTTACTTACTTCACAATGAAATAATGATATCCAGTGGGAGAGGGAGAGAATTAGACGAGAATAAACCATAAAATTGTAATGCTGATTCACAGAAATGCATATTTGAGCAAACAAAAATTTGGACTTGTGAGAGAGTCGACAACTATAAAGAAAAAGAGATATAAGATCATGGTAAAAATTTGAAAAACGGGGATCGATATTGGTCATTAATTGAGGGAGTGATTGATTTTTGTGTTAAAGGCAAGAAATTTTGACAAAAAGGGTAAAAACCCTTATAAACAACCGATTAGGTAAAGAGAAATGGATCCAGGTTAGGTCACTTGAAATTTTTTTGTAATGACGCTTTCGGTTATTTTTGCATTTTTTGTATACTCTTGCCTTCTAGAGCTTTTCTGTAGTGGCCCTAAGTCATTTATACCTTAGTAGAACTGTTTTATTGGTTCCTAGGTTGTTCGTTTGGCTGTTATGTCTGTTTTCCTATTTTAGAGCCTTTAATATTAAAATCATTAACATTAGTCAACTTTCTATGAAAACAAACTAGAAACAAATTTCCAATAGTTTTATTAGCTCTGGAACGTGGATTTTAGTCTAGATGGACTCTTGGTTCGAGTTTTGGGATCTTTGGTTTTGAGTTTGTACAGAATTGTGTATTTTATGTGTTTTATGTTTCATAAGTGGAACTTGAGTAGTCATTTTTTTGTGATCAAAGCCTTAAGTTGAAAATTTGACTGTGTCATTAACTCCAAAATGTCAAGTTTGGGTAAGGTGAGTTGTTCGTTCAGGCTTCGGGCCAATCAGGCTCATATCGAGTACTCAGTTGGTTATTTTGGCGTAGGATTGACTTTGATCAACATTTTGTCAAAATAATCTCGGATCAGAAGTTTGTATGTTTCATTGAGTGTGGAATATTATGTCCATGTATGTAACATAATTGGTTTGTGTTCATCAGGTTCCGAACGCGTTCCGAGCATTGTTTTGAAGTTCAAATTTTTGTTGGTTTTACTGTCTTCAGTTGTTGCTGGTGAACATCTATCTCACAATTTCATCCTCTTCTGATGCAATATCGTTCTTCGTAATCAATAATCGTATGGCACGTGATCGTAATATGTTATGCCTCAACCCCCTTCCTCTTTGTGATCATGACTTGGTTTCACACGATTGCGTAAGGTGATTTTCCTCAAGCTTCGATCATGAGCATCTACACGATCGCTAAAGGTTTCACCAGAAACTCAAAATTTCAGAAATTATGTCAATTTTCTTTTCTTCAAATACTTTAAAACTCCACTAAAATTCGGGGTGATTGGGTGACGTTGAAAACTTAATTTCTTCGACTCTTCATCAATTATTTGTAAGTTTCCACTTTAATTTCTTCGAATGTCACCTAAATTTCCCCAAATTTTCATTTCAAGCTTATTTCTTGCTCGCCTTAGCTCTAAATTTTAGGTATACGTTTCCTATGGCGTGGGAGATTTTTATACCCTTTGTTTGAAGTTTCAAATTCTGGGGTCCGTAGGCCCGTTTTGACCCATATTTTGATCACAGATAGTTTCATATATTAATGGATATTGTTGGACTCATATTAACATCTAGATTATTATTTTTCTAGCTGCATGATCGTCTGAGATCGTTTGCACACTCTTAGAGATTTGGAGCAGTTTAATAATTATGCTGTATTTAAAATCTTATATTTAGAGGAGAGGTAAGCTATGACTTATGATCTTAGACTAGACTTATATGAGGAATAACTATGATAAATAGACATACTTGGGTTTGGATTTATAGGTTGTTACCCATGACCCTTTCCGCTCTTTTAGTTCGCTCATCGATTACGTATTATGGTTGCATTAGAGAGGGTAGTTACCCTGTTACCCTAGGTGGTCTTGATTGATTCTCAAACATAGATGGTGGGTCATTGGGAATGTCCGTGAGTCCAAGGCATTAACTTGGATGGTTATGCTTGTTGTAGATATTGAACTTGTACAGGGCCATAAGACTTGCATGAGATATTATTTGTGGTTGAACATATCATTATGACAACTGATTTTTATGCATTGGTTTCTACTGTTTTATGGCCAAGATCCCGAGATCATTGATTTTGAAACCTTGCATGGCCTTGTAGGCCTATTTTTTTTGTTATGAGATCAAAATGAGTATTTCGAGTTGTTTTACTAGTTTTCAATGATAAATGAGATAATATTAACTTAATCCCTCTAAACATTAATTTTCATGCTAACCTGGCCTCAGGGAAGACCGGACGACCTACACTGATGATCTATGTCAGCTTTAGACTTGGGGAAGCCCGAACCTTTATTTTGAGATCATATTGATTTAGAACTGGGGAAGCCTGGGAATTTATTCATACACTGACATTATGAGATTGTAGTTCAGATGATTATTGATATGGTATGTGAGGAGTTCCTTAATGGACCCTGGTGTAAACCGGGCCGGTCCGATCCCGTTAGGACCAAGTGGTCTAGGGACTGGCCGAGTTCCTACTATTCTCGGCCGGGTCATTTTGGGTCGGTCCAATCTGGTCAAAAATATTTACTCCGTACTGACCTAACCCACGTGAATAGTGTACGGTCCAATCCATTATGAATAGTGGTTTCATTTTATAAAAAATAAATTAAACGCATTTAATTAATACAAATATATCTTTATACATCTTAAATTTAAAATTAGTACGAATTTACAAGAGTTATTAATAATATTTACATAAAAAAATATAGAAATAAAACTAACGAGGAACCATAAATACTAAATATACTAAGTTACTAACGATATATATGAAATACTAGAGGTTTGTACTATAATATGAATATATTTATATATTGTATACAAAATATATATACATACTAAGAATATATATATGTGTGTGCGTGTATTTATATATTTAAGGTATATTAAACATGGAGACTTTCTTTTACTTATTATTGTTTTGTTTCACTTTTGTGGGATAGGGTTATATCTACTAAGCTCCCATGATGATTCCCTTATTGATAGACTTGTTGTTGTTAGCCATTCCTCCCCTCCCATTACTTTGAGGTTATCGATATACTACCATATCTGTATTTGGTTGTTTTCCTCAATCATTGAGCATGGATTCGGGTACGTTATCTCCTTTATTTACCCGAACCTTCACTTTTGTGGCTAGTTACTTAGGATAATTATCTGCTATATCCTGTTAGCTAGATCCTTTATTTGCGACTTCTATGACTTGTATTCTTTATCTGTTTATTTATTATATATCTCTGGTCTACCTATGATGCCTACTAGGTGCCTATTGATTTTGGTATTCATACTACATTTTTGTATCTTTTGGTGCAGATCCGAGTACGAGTGGTCTACACTTATTCTTGATTCATGTTATCATATTATTCTTGAGGTTAATGATATCTTCTGGCAGATGGATCATTTATTTTACCTTTTTATATCTTTTTTTGTTTTTGACTTTCGAGACAGATATTGTATTTTTGTTTTAGACATTGTATTCTTATTTTAGTGGCTCATGTACTGGATACCACGTTTTGGGTTTCTTGTTGACTGATTTTAGACTTTTTCTTATCGTGTCCTTTACTTATATCATATCTTTGCATTTAATTTGTTTTCATGCCTTGTGTTCTTGATGGGGGTTCTCCTACGGTCGGATGTAGGCACTCTCATGACCCGAGAAATTGGATTGTGAAAAATTGGTATCTAGGTTCATTGATATCCTCGGTACATAATCCAGTGTCTAGTAGAGTCTTGTGGATTAGGTGCAAGGAAGTTCATATCTTATCTTCGAGAGGCTATAAAGAGATCTTTCACAATTTCTCCTCTTTTCACTTCGTTTTAATCATGTATCGTAGTTGGTGTCTTAAAGTCTCATTTGTTTTTGTTCACTCTTCCATAGATGGGACATACACAATCTTCAATAGTAACAGGGGATGATGCACCATTGCACCACTAGTCAATGTGCTAACCAAGAGTTGAGTTTGTAAGGGCTGAGGTTGAGCACGTGTTAGTGTAGGTACTCCAGATGGAGCTTCTTCACCAGTCAGAGTTGTAGATATTGAAGCTGATCCTTATTAGTTTAGCAGCCACTAGAGGTATATGGATCCATCGCATTCCCTCCCATACCTTCATTAATTCCAACATTGA
The DNA here is from genome assembly GCA_039654485.1 of Withania somnifera. Lineage (NCBI taxonomy): Eukaryota > Viridiplantae > Streptophyta > Magnoliopsida > Solanales > Solanaceae > Withania > Withania somnifera. The sequence goes on along the minus strand of JBDJHY010652156.1, from coordinate 1,771 downwards.
TCTTAGAGATGAGAGGGTTTTTGCTTCAGTTGTTCAGTATTTCAGGCCAGACGACCATAGGGGTTCATAATCTTGCCCCAGCTTCTTTTAGCTGTGTACACCACTAACTCCGAGCACTCATGGTTTGGGGGTGCCTTCGACACTTAGTGTTATGGTTTGCGCATTCCTCCTTTTGTCTTAGCATATCCGATTCAAGTGCCTCCAACACCGGTTTATTCTTTTCAGCTCTAGTAGTGCCTACTCCATCCGTTGTTCCACCTATTCCCTCTCACCGGCCTATGTTTGACTTGGATTAGAAGGCATTGGGTCAGTGTTTGAGGTTGAGTCCCTTGAGGTTTTTTTTTCTGGGTAAGGACCCGCAAGCGTTTATTGATAAGTGTTCAGATGGGTTACATAACCTCATTTTTCTTGAGTCCCATGGTTTTGAATTTATAGTTTATCAGATGGATAGTCTCTCTAAGGAGTGGTGGAGGTCTTATTATTTTACCAGGTCAACTGACTCCACTCCTATTAATTGGGCCTTTTTTCGTGATGCATTCCTAGAGAGGTACATTCGTCGTACTGAATAAGACTATAGAAAGGAGGTGTTTTTGAGAGTTTAATAGGGTTCTGTGTTGATTTATGAGTATGAGTCAGAGTTTCACATGTTATTTGCCTATGGTTCTAGATATATTTCTTCTGAGGTAGAGAGAGTTTGTAGTTTTATTCATGGGTTGGATCTAGATATTTGTTAGTAGACAGAGGTACTAGTTGCCAACAGATCATCATTTCAAACTATTCTAGAGTTGACTCGTACTATAAAGGTCCTTAACAATAGCAGGAGAGTTATAAAGGAGAAGAGGACCAGTCATCAAGGTCGTTTTAGTGGACCTAGGGCATGGTAGTCTTGGATCAGCTTTATGGGGTAGGACCCCACCTTAGCATAATCAACAAGGGAATCTAGTCATCCGATTCAGGCCTCACCACATGCTTCTGGTAGTAAATCTCAGGGTTATGAGAGTCATTCTTTGAGCCACAGTAGAGGGGTGTTGCCTCAGGTTCATCATACTGGGGTAGCCATTCAGGTTCTTCAGATTCTTCTTATCATCTCAGTCTAGTAGGCTTGTGTTATACTTTAGGTAGTATAGGAGTTTTGGCCAGAGATTTTCCCCAGTCAGCCTCTCGCTATGCCAACTCCTATTCCATCTCAGCCGGTTAAAGCCATGCCACCTCAAGGCAGGGTGGTGGTGCTCTTTAACATGGTAGGGGTTGTGGTCTTGATGGTGGTAATGGTGGTAATGGTGGTGCTCTTTAATGTGGTAGGGCAGTGGTTGTGATGGTGGTAATGGTTGTGGTCGCGTCATATTTATGATGTTCTACGTAGACCTAGGCAGAGGCCTTTGATGTTTTTATGACAGGTACTATTTTTTGTGTTATCATCCAGCTTCTGCTTTGTCTGATCTAGTCTTTACTTGCTCCTATGTATTATTTTATTATGCTAAGTGTTTGAGTATGGTTACTGAGCCATTGCTTGTGCCGTTATCTGTCTCCACCCCAGTAGGTGATTCTATAGAGTGGACTGCATGTCGAGATCCTGTCCTATAATTATTGGGGATATTGAGACTTGGGCTAATTTGATATTATTGGATATGGTTGATTTTGATGCAATATTTGGCATGGATTGGTTTTTCCCACAAAGAGCTGCCATTATAATTACCCTCATGGTCATTTATGATAAACACGCGACGTCTTGCATCTTAGAGCATTTCAGCAGTTTCCCCAAGTCATTTAT